>JAHLJT010000631.1:203291264-203424102 GCA_031308135.1 Acheta domesticus | reverse complement strand
TTATTATTATTATTGTCATTATAAGTAGTAGCAGTAAAATTACATAAACAAGTGAATTTTATATTTACATTAAACATTACAATCTTGAAATGTTAAATTATTTGCTATTAAAAATAATTATATACTGTATAATATCTTAATCTATCTGTAACAAGTATTGTAGTAGGCTATTGATCTATTGTAGTAGGATAATTCCTAGGCTAATGACCTCATCTCGATCTTTTGTCCAGTTTCCCTGGTTCTTTGAGCAAATGCTGAGATGACCCCTTGTTTTGCTTGGACAGTAATGTAACTTCACTCTCTCTACCCAAGACATCGCTTTGACTTGTCGTACACGATTGTAATTGTATATGTGACTCAATAAATTATTATTATTATTATTATTATTACTATAACAATATAATTTATAATCCCATGTACATACATTATTTACGTCCAGGATTTATTTATATTACAATGGCATTGAGACAAATACTAACAATTTTAATGCACAAGTAAAAACTTCTTATTACTATTTTCATTTTTTGTATGTATAGACGTGTTCAAATTATTAGACTAAAGAACACATTTTTAATGTTCCTAGTTTCAATGATATAAAAGTAGAATAGAAATGCTTAATATCAAATTGTTTTTACTGGTTACCTCATCCTTGATTGTTTTTAAGAAATTTCTTTCTTGGAACTCCCAATTCAATTACTTTTTCACTGTTGGCAACATTTGTCAGTTTTCATCCTAAGTGTGTTAGTGTAAGCTTGCGATTCACATGCTTTGCAATTCTGTCTACAGTATGATTGGAAGTTCCTATAGTGACATTCGGTTTGGTTTTCATTTTCCATACCTCTTGCTACATTTTGCTGTCATTATAAAGTCTGAGGAATTGATTATAATTAATATAGGGAGAAATATTGAAGAGTGCAGAGTAAAGTAAGGTTGTGGGAAAGAAAAAGGACATTTCACTCCAGACAACTGCTGTTGTGGTAGCACTTATTGCTGAAAACTGTTATACACAGCAGGAAATTGCTAACAGAATGAAAATATTGCAGAAACCTGTTTGCAGAATCAAAATCTAAAAGCAGGAAAGTAGTGAATCCAAGCCAAAGAGAGCAGGAAAATGTGGACGTAAGAGAAAAATCACTCCTAGAACAACGAAAAAACTGATGATGATGGCAATATTGAACTGTAAACTAACGTCCAATGACTTCAGTCATCAGCTGACAGGTTTTGAAGTTGCAGTGTCTCCAGTGGCAGTGAGGAGGAGGTTGTGTGAATAAGGTTTAAAAGCATGCCGACCAAAGAAAAAACAGGAAATCACTCCATTAATGAAACACAAGAGACTACAATGGGCCAAACAACATCTAAAGTGGACAAGTAAGGACTGGGGAAAGGTATATACAATTCCATGACAAAATTATTGGGGAAATGTTTAAATAAATAAAATGTTTTGTTGCAGATTGTGATGCTTTTTTTGGTATGCAATAAATGCATATTTCAATTTTCGAGTTGTTGAGGTCTGTGACAGGTCAGAATTTTTTACAAAAAAATTATTCACAGCTTTATTTAATTTGGAATACTCGAAGATCCTTCAGGTATGCTTCAGTGACGAATCTATATTCACAGTGGTGGCAGAAAGGAGTCAGTATGTTTGTAGGAGACCAGGAGAAGCTTTCAAGTCTGAATGCTTGCAACAATTTATGAAACATTCATCATCCATTATGGTGTGGAATGTGATGTCTGTGAAAGGTCCTGACAGATTGCACATTGTCGATGGAACAATGAGGCAAGATCAATACAAAAAAATCCTTAAAAAGTTAATATTTTCCCAAATTAGAGAGTGGTTCCCTAATGAAGATGCCATTTTTATGCATGATGGTGCACCCTGCCACAAAGCCAAAAGGGTCTCAAAATATTTGGAAGGAAAGCAGTTGAAAGTATTACCCTGACCAGGAAATAGCCCTAACATGAACCCCTTAGAAAATTTATGGGTACTATCAAGCAAAGGATGAAGTATAAATGACTATCTAACATGAACTCGTCAACAAACTAGAGGAAATTTGGTACCGCGACAATAAAATTAAAAACTCATATGAAGCTTGGTAAAAACCGTGCCAAACAGGATAAGGATTTTTAAAAATATGGGCATGCACACCAAGTATTAAACGTATCAATGTAACATGTGGCAGATGTAATCTTGCAATAAATGCAAATATTTTGCTGAAAATATCTTTAGTCTAATAATTTGAACACGTCTGTACATAGTTTAACATCTAGTGTATTCACATGGCATTTAGTTAAAAAATTTATTAAAATTTAATACAAAAAGTCTAAACATTCTTCTTCTGCACTCCAAGGGTTAGGTTCAAGAACCTGTTCCAGTGTTCACTTCCTTCTGGGCCTTCCTACATCTCTTCTTTTTCTACATCTGTAGTCCATGACGAGTGCTTGTAGTCTGCTATCGGGCATTCATATAAGATATTCATATCATCTTTTCTGATTTCTTTCCAGTTCCTCCAGCAGTGGTTCAACCCCCAGTTTATTATCTCTGTGTCTTTCGTTTTATCTAGGATGTTATAACCTAGAGTGTTTCTCAAAAATTTCATTTCAGCTGTCTGGATTTTAGAGTTATCTTTTTTTGATGTTACTCTTGCTTCATCTCCATACATTAACACTGGCACAGCTACTGTGTTGAAGAATTTTATTCTTGTTTCTATCCTTGTTTTATTTTTTAGATGTCTTTGTATCATGCCACATATATTTCTAAATATATTTAATCTTTTATCTAAATCTATATCTCTTTCAAATGAGATGGGGTAACCTAGATATTTGAAATATTGTACCTGTTCAATACTTTTTCCATCCATCACAATCTTTGTTCTCACTGGTCATTTTCCTTTATTTGCTATAGTTTTAGTTTTTTTTCTGTGGATATTTTAAAACCATATTCTATTGCAGTTTGATTTAATCTATATACTGCCATTTGCACGTATATATTGAAACATCCCTCGAGCTATCGGTGTGTGTGGGATTTTCCACCACGTTTCACCTATTTTTAAAATCCAGCTTCACAAGATATTTCACGTAACCAGTTTCCGAATTTCTAAATAATTTGGGCGCCAGAAAATGGTTACAGTTAAATCCATGATTACATATTATCAGTTCTCATAAATAAAAAAATCCTGCTAGCTCGGTCGATTGGGTTCTTATAAAATAATTGTTGCTTCTTACTCCGCAACCGATTACTCAATCTGCCATTCATACGAAGTGGCGAGGAATCTGGAACATCTAATCTAAGATTGCATGTAATGGCAAATGAAAATCAGCTTACTTTTAACTATGAATTACAGTTTATTAAAAATGAAAGATCAATCATTTAACTTGTGGCTTGTTTTAAATTATCATTAGGCCATGAGCATCTTTTTGTTATTGCAATAACGTTATCGAACCTTTATCCGTTCTTCCTTCTTCACGCGCACGACGTTTCCCATTCGACGTCGCCACGTAGAATCTTCTTGACGCTGTAGTCCAATCTTCACTCTTGCTGAAGTCAACGAGGATCCAAGACCAAGTAGAAACTTCTTAATTCAGTAGTAAAATTTCATAAGTCCACACTTGTAGCTCCACTGCGAAAATATTTTAAGTTCACTTTCTAGGTTTCACTTCCACGAAATATTACAAGTCTCAATAAGTACTACTCGAACTTAACACAGCTCTCAGCGATCCGTTCCCATCCACGACACGAGACGGAATGAATCAATATCCCCCTTGAAACCTCGCCTTATTTTCCTTTCCATTGTTTTTCAAACATTTCGAAAGTCCGTTGACGTCACCCTTCCTGCCCCATTCCTGAACCAATGACAATTTTCTGGTCACCACGGTGCACCCCACACCCGCTTTTAAACAAACTCATCTCCCGTGTTGCTACGGAGTCACACTGCATGTTTGCATCATAGCAACCCAGCTCTTGCAGTATCTACGGTGTCACTTACGTCCGTCTTCGAATTTGTCCGCTTTGCTCGGTGCCACCTGCGTGTTTACACGCGGTAACTATGGTGCAGCTCGCACATGTCTTATAACGAACTCACGTTATTAACGTTTCGTGGTGCCACCTGCGAACCTGCAGCATAGAAACCCAAGTTTTTTGCTGATATCCCGAATATTTTGTCCTTTATTTACATGTTAGTGACATACCATAAATGTTCATCATTTATGGTATGTCACTATATATATATATATATATATATATATATATATATATATATACACAGAGTAATCAGAGGACATTTGGATAATTCTGTGATTATTTTTCACTGCATGTTGAGTCATGCTAGAGGCCTGCACCAGAGCCCTTTCTTGCAGGCAGAGAACGAGGGGTGATTCGCTACGGGTTGGTGCAGTTGACCGGCGCCCACCGGCTCGACGCCATCCGCGGGGGAGCACAGGGCTCCGCCCTAGAGGCGGCGCAATTCCGTAGGGAATACAATGGAAATTTTTACATGACCAGACGACCACCCTACTAGTGTGAGAGAGAGCGTATAACATCGCCAGAGAGAGCGTTTTTGAAAGTTTTCCATTGACGAAATCTGGAGTACGCACAAGGCGATTGTCGCTTATCAAATTGAGACGCAATAGCTTAGAGCCAATAAAGAGCAGCCTTTTGGATCTCGGGCAGAATGTTCCAAAAGCTTTCGAAAAGATAGAGGGAGAGAGGGGCGGTACATGTTTCGAACTTGTAAGTGGACTATGGTAAAAGACTCGGTAGGAGGCGGACGTGTCGTGAACGGAGAGCGTCCATACGCGATATTATGACAAAGTTAAAAGGAACTTTACTTTGCCGGTTTTTGCTTTTGTTTCCTGATGTGGCGAACATTAATGAGCGAAATTCATGGGAAAGAATTCCGTCTAATTATTATAACAGAACTCGTTAAGTGTAGGGCGAGCGTCTGTTCACTAAGTCTTCTGATGACTGCAATTATTCGCGCTATTCGTCATCTCGCAATCAGTCAACTAATTGGTGAAATTGACTGAAAGTTGTCCTCATCTGATCGTTGGAGTGACGCTTCCGCCTGCCCACATTGGACAGCATTCGAACGAGAACGAGGGAAGTTTCGTCAATCCAGCTGTTGCAGTGAGTGAGTGGACTGCCACGGTCATCCACCCCAGAGAGGTCGGCGCCCGCTCCGGTGACTGTAAACGTACGGCCCAGCTAGGGCTCATTGACAATTGCCTTTTCACGGCGACCCACTGAACTGGAAACTTTTTGTGCAACTGCACGGCGTAAATTCCTTGTCGGAGATGAGAGGTCGCGCTTGGCGAACTTCTCCATTAACTATTTCTAAGTAAAAATTGTATTCTAGCCAGTAAGACTGTTAGTCTTAAGAACGGGTGTGAAATTTGTGGTTGTTTTTTTCTTTTTCTTGATGCGCCTTAAAATGACGCTAAGCAACGATCGCTGAGCTCACGCGACGGGAATTAATTGTTTTTTTCTCATTTCTTCAATGAAAATGCTAAATTATCATTATTCAACAGTTTAATTAAAAGTTCATTATTCAAAATCAACAACAGCATGTGTTATTATTCCATAATGAATAGTCGAGCCTCGTCCATCCTCTCAAGCTAAATTTTTGAATCTCCATCGCACATTACCGCTGAGACTAGTCGGCGCCCATCTCAGGTACGTTGCGACTACTTCCGACAGGAGCTAGGGTTACAACGGCTTCCCTACCTGGGGGCGTTGCAATATATATATATATATATATATATTGTTCGGGGCTACTATACACTTAATGTTCATGAGTGGACTGTATAAATGGACTGTATTGTTGAAGTACAGTAGTCCCGAAACCCTTTGATAGCTCTTGGGATTGGCGCAGGAAGTGCAGGATGCATATACGAGCAAATTTCCAGCACAAACAATATTTAATAAGTAAATGCACAGTATTCACACAATAAATGCACAAGAAGCACAGAATTAAGGTGAAAATTTCTCTTGGTGCATTAATACACCTGTCCAAGCGTAGTTATTGTAGTGACACCTTGGACCGCCGACCAGAAGCAGCCGTGAGTTACATAGTTCAACCAAAATTGCGGGCGCAAATACACGCAAGAGCGACAGACACAATTATAGCGTGCACTGCCACGATTAAACAATTTATGTGCGAGCCGTATGCAGCTCATTTGCACGATTATACGTTCTTTACACGCTACTGCGCGGAGCCCTGAACACACGCGTCTATCTTGCACGGTGTCTTTCTGCGGACTAACGAAGTCGGCTAAGCCGAATTCGGTTGGGGCAGAGACGTTAGGAAAGGGCTCACACACGCGGCAGAGGTGGGGATGGCGATGGCCAATTACCATTTGCCATTTGATCTGGATTTGCGATGATCTGGCAGTTTTTGTCCGTTGCTCCTCCAACGGACCAAGCTGTGGGGGCGAGTTGGGCAGGCGGGCACGTACGAGCGGCCACGCTCGTCCGTTGCCGTCCGTTGGGAGAATACGCGGAACAACGGATGTGAAGGCGATATGTGACACCTACTCAACGGCCGCGCTCTGCCGATTACGCAATTCAACTGTTCTGCCTTGCTTGTGAACGTATTTATTTCTGCTTTGCTGTGGGCCCGAACATATATATATATATATATATATATATATATATATATACTATATATATATATATATATATAGTGTCGGTGATATGCAACAGCCCTTCCTTACATCTTTGTTGGTGGAAATCTCTTCTGTCAATTTTCCTTTTATAACTAGCTTAATGCTTGTTTCATATAGTCCTTTTATCACCTCTATCACGTGTTTTGAATACCCCCTTCTTTCCATTATGTTCCACAGTATGCTTCTGTTGACATTATCAAAAGCTTTTACTAAGTCCACGAATGTTAAGTGTGTTTCACAGTTGTGTTCACGTCTTCTATTATTCTTTTTAATGTGAATATAGTATGTGCAGTTGATCTGCCTTTTTGAAATCCCATTTCTTCTGATATACGATGGTCTGCTATTATTCTTAATCTTTCATTTATTATTCTCGCTTATCTCTAGTATGTCGTATCTTGCATAATTTTGTAGAAAAATGCATTTTTGACCATTCTTTTGTGCAAGCCAAAAACGCGAAAATTCGTTGGATAGATGAAATTGTCGATTTTGGACGGAATTTCGAATCCCTTGAAAATCAATATCCCAGCCCGGAATCGCATGGCGAGTTCACTGTGAAATCCGTTTTTCAAACAGATTGTTAATTTTCCAGAAATTCGCGAAAACTGAACCGGCTAATTTGGTCATTATTTTAAATTCGTTTCTGGGCTCATATCTCGTCCAAATACGGTAAATAATAGAAATTTTCAACTCTATATTAAAGTTGTCAATCGTATTTTACTTCCTGAATAGAAATCGTTTGCATAATTTTGCAGGAAAGTGCATTTTCTGCCCTGGTCTTATAATGTGAAATAAAATGCATTTTAAATCAGTAAAATCTGGAGTAAGTAAATATTGTGCATTTTAAGTAAAGATTACCATATGAACCATTGCAGTCTCATTTTTAAACTTGCACCATCTTTTTGGAAACATATAAGGATTATTTTAGATTTTTTCAATTTTTTTGAAGATGACCATTTTGAAAAACTCAAAATCAAAATTTTAAATTCAAATTTGAAAAACGTTTTGATCGCAATCGCCATTGAGTTGTATATCATATAAAAGGCCATAAAGAAAGCTGTAAAATGACACCTGTTTCAGCTCCCTATCTTAATTTGGAGAAGTTCTACATCAATTTAAAAATTTCCGGGAACTTAATTTGTAAAATTTTACATGGCTGTATTTCACGAATGGGTGAAGATATTTTACTCAAAATTTGTGGTTTTCTTATTCTTCATTAATACTATCTATGTGTAAAATTTCATCTGAATCTAAAATGGTGAGGTAAAAAACTGTTGATTTAATATGGAATGACCACTACGTATAAAAGACTGGCTTGCACAAGGTGCTCACGATGCGCCAGTGCGGGTGGTCCATGCGAATGCGCGGTGCGGGTGGTCCATGCCCTGGTCTGCGCTGCTCTGGAGCAACTCCAATAACAGTTATTTCTCCCTAGAAACACCAAAGTGGAGGCAGATGCCACAAAACCGAGAGAACAAGAGAACGAACGAGCTCGTGCCAGCAATAGAGTGAACGAGAGGCCGAAGTGGTGGCACTCGCCTTTCCTCTTCAAGTAGAAAGAGCGCAATGCACAGTGGGGATACATAGAGTTTTCTCTTGGCACATTTTAGACGTTCGGGGCGTCCATTGTGGGGAAGTCGCAAAAAAGATGTTACAACTTATTTAACAATTGGCACAGGTCAAGAAACAATGACACGGCCAGATTTAGTGTAGCCACAAAAATAAATTTATCATTAAAAATTGATTTTTATTGAAAATAAACACCTATAACTACCCGTCATATGGGACGAATTTCAGCGAAAGCGGGTGTAGTGAAGACCCATAATAGTGTGGACGAGTTTCGTAAATGGATCCTTCTTTAAGGACTGCTAAGGGATATGAAAATTTACTTCCTTGTTATGTAATTGCCGATTGTGTCGTATGAACACAATGTCTACTTTGGTTCATAAAAATTATGTATCAGAGAATATAGACATTTTCAGAAATTTGAGGTATAATATGTTGTAAATATACCGTTGGATATATCATCAAAGATCAGTTAAGAATTACATTTACTATCTACCACATATTATAAATTTCTCACTTTGTTTTGGAGAAGTTAGCATGATCCATAAGCAAAAGTCATCTTCTCGTCAGATTTCAACTCCGTCCCGGCGGACAGGGCCACGAAGGCGTAGCGCAGCGCCAACACTCTCGCCCGCTCCTTCGCCTGCGCGTCGCCCCCGTCTGCGCGCTCCAGCAGCTGCCGCACCTGCCACACGCACACACACGCACAGCGCTCACGCCCACATCCCCACAACGCCCCCCCACGCCACGCCCACTCACCGTGATGTACGCCCACAAGCGCTCCACAAACGACGCCTGCTGCGGCTCCAGGCGCTGCACAGTCGCCGCCCTCTCCGGCGGCGCCCGCCCGCCCCCGCCCCCGCCCGCCGCCCCGCGCACCGTCGCCCGCAGCCCGCTGCCACCGCCCACGCCCACGCCCGCCCCCGCCACGGCCAGCTCCGCGCCCGCCAGCAGCACGGGGAACGCTGCCTGCGTCAGCGAAGACGCCTCCACCTGCGCGCGCACACACACTTGACGCCTCTGCGCAGCGGCAGGACAGCTGCAGAGCGTCGGCGCTCACCTGGTCGTCGGCGTAGTGGAAGGTGACGTCCGCCAGCAGCGGCGACGCCACGCGCCGGTAGAAGTTGCGCAGCTGCAGCGCAGCTTCCGCCGCCTCGTAGATCTTGCGCGCGAAGCCCTTGCCGCGCAGCGACAGCTGCTTCAGGAGGTTCAAGTCGGCGTCGCGGCCGAACGCCAGGCTGTAGAGCGGCGCGGAGGTGGCGGGGTCGCTGGTGGCCCGAGTGATGGCGCCTAGCAGCTCTTTGCGCTCAGGCCCAATCTCCTGGCCGCTCGATACGAGGAGGATGAGGGGCTCCCGTGGCGCTCCGTCCATCGCCGATTCGCGCCCTTCGCGCACTGCGCGGTACGCCGCCAGCATCGCGCTCAGCAAATGCGAGCCTGCAACAGACAGTGCAGGGTCACTTCGGAGCAATCCAGCAGAGCGCTCAGCAAATGCGAGCCGGCAACACACGGCGCAGGGTCACTTCGGAGCATACCCAGCACAGCACTCCGCAACTGCATGACTGCAATAGACGGTGTTAGCTCACTTCTGATATTGGAATGACTCTGACTGGGAAGTTCTTAGGTTCGAGTCCCGACGGTGGCTGGATTTTCAAAACTAAGATGTGTTTCAATTAAGATATGACCCGGAATACCATGGCAATACCAACCTCCCGTAAACCACCCGCTATACTTACATTGGCTTAGGGACTTTATATTAGAATTTAAGTTGGAGATGGTAGGGTCCAACCCCAATTTAAATCCAATATGTAATAGAAGTATTGCAGTTAGGAACGTTTCATTCATTGGAGAATGGCATGCATGCTGACAAAACAAAAATGTGCCAACTCCAACGTCTAGCGGCAAAAAGCTGCGTTGAGAGCTTACACGAACGAGCTCGATCTCGTATTTCGTATTTAAAAGCTACTAGGAAAACCTTGCAGACGTTCTGCCCTTCATCTCCCTCTTTCCCCTCCCATCTCCCTTTCTCACTGTCTCTCCCTCCCTCCCTCACCCTGTCCCTGTCTAACTCTGTGTGTCTCTGTCTCTGCCGCTCTCTGTCCCTCTCATTCACATTTATTTGCAGATTCTGCACGTCTCTGAGCAGGTGAGATAATGTCGGGAAGCGCCGGATCAGCAAAAGTAAAGTGAATGTTCAAGAAGAGTTCACTCTGTAGATCACGGTGTGAGCAACGTTTCTTTGGGCCTCAAAATTTTAGTTTTTAAGGCCCTAGCACGCCTTTTTAAGGAGTTATTTAACGATATAGATTCAAAATGCTGCCGAGAGTGTTGCAGGTTGCGTTTGACGTGGATATGTAGTGAATATGTAGCGCCATATAGGGGAGATACTACAGAAATAATAACTCATAAACACACGCGTCTCCGCGGTGGAGATGAAGAAAGGATTTTTTAATGTCACCCGAGGTTCTCTGCGGTTGCAGCTTCCTGACAACCTTCTGCGCTTCGAGGAGCATGTCGCTGGTGGCGGCCACCACCGCGTTCCTGCGCCCCTCCGCCGCCACAAAGCCTAGCCCTGGCACCCACACGCGCGTCTTAAAGTCACATGCAGATGGTTGAGGTTGCAGCTGCCTGACAACCTCCTGCGCTTCGAGGAGCATGTCGCTGGTGGCGACCACCACCGTGTTCCTGCGCCCCTCCTTCGCCGCCACGAAGCCCAGCCCTCGCACCCACACGCGCGCCTCCGCGGTGGATATGAAGAAGGGATTTTTTAAAGTCACCTGAGGTTGTCTGAGGTTGCAGCTGCCTGACAACCTCCGCTTCGAGGAGCATGTCGCTGGTGGCGGCCACCACCGTGTTCCTGCGCCCCTCCGTCGCCGCCACGAAGCCCAGCCCTCGCACCCACACGCGCGCCTCCGCGGTGGATATGAAGAAGGGATTTTTAAAGTCACCTGAGGTTGTCTGAGGTTGCAGCTGCCTGACAACCTCCTTCGCTTCGAGGAGCATGTCACTGGTGGCGGCCACCACCGTGTTCCTGCACCCCTCCGTCGCCGCCACGAAGCACAGCCCTCGTACCCACACGCGCGTCTCCGCGAGAACGTCAGCAGCAAGAAAGAATTGCCTTCACGCAGCTCCGGCAGGATCGCTGTCATCGCCTCCTTCATCTGGAAGCAGCCGGCAATTCTTAGGAACATAGCAACGCGAAAAAGCCACTAGTGGTCATTAAATGTACGATGCAACTTGTATAGAATTCATATCATAAATTTACTTATTTACAATTATTAATAACTGCTCTATTTCTATTCTAGTTCAGTTTCGTACTGCCGACCTGTTGCATCCTGCTGCTGTGCATTAAATGTCCAGCGTCAAGCACGAAAATGACATTTTTGGCATAAGTAAGTGATTCTCCCGTAGGGAGAAGAAGTGGACGAAGTATCCTCCTTCACTCATCAGCAGTTGAGACGTGTCCGTGTGCTCGACATCGTACTGAACCTGGTGATGAAATAGCGTTTTATGAAATTAATTCTCATAATATAAATTATTTCCATTTATAGTCATTAGTTTCTAATCATTTATAGTCATAAAAATGCAGGTTATATTTGCTTCGTCTTGTACATTTAAAGAGCAATTCATTACTGAGAAATCACATCCTCTGAAGTCTATTAATTCTAGTGGGTTGTGTAATCTTTGAGTGCCGACAAGTGGTAAGTTGTCGCCTGGTGACACACCTCCAGCATCCCCCGCACGCCGTCGCCCGTGGCCAGTCTGCGCTGCGCCTCCTCGTCCGCCTCCCACCGCACCAGCGCCTCCGTCGCCGACTGGCGCTGCACCTGCGCACAGCACCACCGCACCACTCAGCCCTCCTCCTTCCCCCTCTCAGCCCTCGCAACGAGCTTCACTCACCGTGGCCAGCGGGTCGTCGGGCCCCTGAGCGGCGGCGTCCATTTCGCTGTCCGCTGCCCGGAGCGTGGCCACCCACACCAGCGTCAGAGGGGCCGAGTCCCGGATGCGCGCCTCCACGGATGCGCGCCATAGGTTTGGCACCATCTTTAAGGAAAATAGATCAACATTTGACTCACGTGGTACTAGTACAGATTCGCGGCACCGCAAGCGCTAGTAGCAGATTCAAAAACGATTTACCGGCCCTGAGCCAGTCCCTGCTTTACCGGCCACGAGTGTGCTCGCTGCGTGTTTTTGTTTGAAAATTCGAAGTCTGTGACAACTGTTCGACGTACGCATTTTATTGGAAATGGATTTACGGTAAGACAGCCGAACCTCTGGTCGATCCCATACGTCTGACGATGTAGAAGAAGTGAGGCAAAGCTTTGTTAACAGTCCTAAACATCTATCCAGTGTGCTCGACAGTTCGGCATCTCACATACGAATGGGGGGGGGGGGGTCGAGAAAACGACTGCATTTTAAACCATGCAAGTTAACAATGGTGCAAGAACGAAAATAAACGGAAAAGATTGCGCGTAAGGATATTTGTTTGGAAATGTTACATGACGGTTGGACCGAGGTGCGGGAATTGCATAGTCCCCATGCTCACCGGATAAAATACCCTTTTTACTTTCCCGTATACATACGTATATACGGAGTAATATACGTACTGTAGGGAATGTTATGTAATTCTGCGCAAAAAAATTAATACTGTGCAAATTTTCGGCAGAAAAAAAATCCATTGCCGGGTCCCGATAACGAAACTGAGGATAAAACTAGATGCTAAATTAAGAAAAAGAATCCCCTAACACGTGGTGTAGCCAGGATCCCTGTTTTGTAGTTCCTTGATACCGAAAAAACAATTGAAACCAAAATGTCTGTCCGACCGTCTGTCCGGTGTATTTGAACAACACTAGCGCTTAAACCATAAGTACAATTTCTTCCAAAATGAATATCGATCTGGTTCCACTCAAGACGCCGCGATTTTGAAAAACTTTCTTTTGGGGGTACTTTACATAAAGCCCCCGCACATTTCAAAATTCTCTCAAAAACGGCTCCAATTTTTGTCTCTAATATCTTGCAAGAATAGAGTAAAATACTCTTATAAAGGTGGCATAGGTCCGATTTTTACGTTTAGCACTGAATTTTCGAAAATTGCAAAATTTTAAATTTGGTTGGACGTCACTTCAACTACAAAATTGAAAATATTTTTCCTCCAAATAAAATTTGTTCTCCAAAGTGAGTTCTTTCATTAAGGGCATGTACTCTTTTTGAAAATTTTAGTAGTTTTCTGGCAATATTGCGCGAAATACTTGCAATTAAAAAAATTACAAAAACAAGATTTTCTCAAAAAACGGCTCCATTTTTACTTTCTCGCCTTACGAATACTCCGTAAGAAGAGGAAGTTATGTAATCGTGCGCCGGAAAACGGGGAATTTTCGCCAGAAAAACTCTTATAGCAGGGGTCTGGTAACGAAAAAGTGGATAAAACCTGTTGCTAAATTTAGAAAAAAAATCCTCTGTCTTGTGGTGTAGTCAAAATTCATGATTTGTTGCTTCTTAATACTGCAAAATCGATTGACGGCAAAACGTCCGTCTGTCCGTTTGTCCGTCTGTGGTGAACGCTAGCGCCTAAACCGGCCGATTTGCTTCAAAATTGATATTCCCCGATCGTTTTTACTCGTCTCAAGGTCTCTGGAATTTGAAACCGATATTTTAGTATTTGAGGGTACTTTACATGAATCCCATTTTGAGATTTTCAAAGTTAAAAGAAAATGGCTCCAATTTTTTTGATTACCTTGTTGTTGTTGAATAATACGAAGAACGTTGAAGGGAATGACGTAGGTATCATTTTCGTTGATAGGCCCAATTTTTCGAAAATTGCAAAAAACTTTTTAAAAACTGCAAAATGGAAGATAGCGATTTTTACCTCAGACAAAGTCGGTTGTACAAAATTAGCACTTCAAATAACGTCATGTACAATTTTTTGGAAAAGTGAGTAGTTCTTGCGTAAATTGCGATTCAAATTTACAGAAAAAAATTGTCTCAAAAACCGCTCCAATTTTTTTTCTTTAAATTTTCTGCACGTGTGTAATAAGGGACAGTAAATATATAAATAAACTAGTTGTGCTATAGAATGGCACATACTTTCTCGCAGTAGTTATTTTTCAAATGCCGATCAGCGGATAAATTATTTGGAGTAAGCCGTTCGCCGCTGCCTTTCTTGGTCATGTTTGAAAGACATGTTTTTCGCATTTGACAATTACCGGCTTCCTAATGATAGAACTGATACAATTACGTTTTGACTAAAATATAAGTAATTGCGATAAATGTACTGGAAATGTCTGTATATATTTGTTCAAATTTTTAACTTGTAACAATTTTTTACTTCTCTTCTTGGATTTGTAAAGCGTATGTACCATCGTATCAATTGTTTCTTTATCATGCATTTACCATTTTATAGGTCGGTTCTATTCTTTCATGGCTCTGTTTGACACAGGCGGTGTTGGTGTGGCGTAGTCGGTTCGTGTGTAAGTGTCGGTTCGTTGACTTTGAGTATCGGATGTCGGGTCTTGGTACGGAAAACATTTGCTGGTATAATATACTTTTGCTGGTTTATAAACTAGTGGAATAGCAATATGGACCGTATAGAAGCAGAGCGAGAAAGTATGTGCGTTGGAAGCACCACTAGTTTTCTCTAAACTTGTGGTGGAGATAGTGCTAAATGTACTCTATGACATCATATAAATGCCATATTGCAACGCCACCCCCATGTAGGGAAGCCGTTGTAATCCCAACTCCTGTCGGAAGAAGTCGCACTTACCTGAGATGGGTTGCCGGCTAAACTTAGCGGCAATGTACGATGGAGATTCTAAAATTTAGCTCGAAAGGATGGACGAGGCTCATTATGGAATAATAACACATGCTGTTGTTGATTTTGAATAATTAACTTTTAATTAAACTGTAATTTGGCATTTTCATTGAGGAAATGAAAAAGAAACAATTATTTAATTCCCGTCGCGTGAGCTCAGCGATAGTTACTTGTAAGCGTCATTATAAGGCGCATAAAGAAAAAGCAAAAAACACACAACTTTTACACATGTCCTTAAGACTAACAATCTTACTGGCTAGAATGCAATTTTTAATTAAAAATTGTTAATGGAGAAGAAGACACGTCCGTCTCCTACCGAGTCTTTCACCCATCTTTTTTTAACAAGTTCGAAAGCTTCTGGAACATTCGCCCGAGATCCAAAAGGCTGCTCTTTATTGGCTCTAAAACACTGCGTCTCAATTTGAGATGCGCCAATCGCCTTGTGCGTACTCCAGATTTCGGCAAAGGAAAATTTTCAAAAAACGCTCTCTCTCTCTCTCTTGCGATGTTATACGCTCTCTCTCTCACTAGAGGGGTGGTCGTCTGGTCATGTAACTTTCCACTGTATTCCCTTAGGGACTGCGCCCCCGCGGACGGCGTCGGGCCGGCGGGCGCCGGTCAACTGCACCTGCCCGTAGCGAATCAACCCTTCGTTCTCTGCCTGCAAGAAAGGGCTCTGGTGCGGGCCTCTAGCATGACTCAGCATGCAGTGAAACAATCACAGAATTATCCAAATGTCCTCTGATTATTCTGTACCGTCACAATATTGCTCCATTATTTTTTTTCAAAAATTATAAAAATGTAATTTTTTACTTGTCTATCATGTCGTTAATATTTACATTATTATATTTCATAACATAGTATTTACGAGTACCTGTGCTTTAAATATTGTCAAGTAAAGTTTCACGAAAACTCAACCGTTTTATGTGAAAACTAGCTCAAAATCCCGCGTTTACAAAAACGCTCAAACCTGGCTTTGTTATAAATAGCTCCAAATTTTTTCTTCAAAGTTTTCGAAAGGATAGTGCCAATTGCACTCTTTAATATGACGTGAATTTGGGGTATTTTTTTTGTTTTTACAAAAATTAAACAAATGTCTTTTTTTAGATCTTTCACACCGTTAATATGCATGTTTCCAGCAATTTGTAAATACTATTGCATTTGTGAGTTAATGTACTTCAAATGACTTATAATGATGTTTTTCGAAAATTCAAAAATAATCTGTGTAAAAGAGCTTCAAATTTCACATTTTTAGTATCGGTTAAACGCCATTTTCTTTGAACGGTTCCAAATTTTTCAAAAAAAATTGTCATTTAGGACAAGATTTCACTGTTCATTAATATTCTAAAATTAATATTTCCGTTCTGTCATTAGGAAACCGAAAAAGTAAGAAAATGTCAAAAAATGTACTTTGAACAGCGATAGATGGCAGCTGGCCAGAGTATGTGCCAATTCTGAATAGCTAGCCGAGACCAAAGGAAATAGAAAACTAATGAGGGAACGTCTGTGGTATTCTGTAGTATCACTAGTTTTTTTTCTTTTGGGAGTTCATCAAGTCAACCGATTGTTTCACCCTTACCAGGTTTTCTAGCATAGCTGGGTGCTAGAATTTGTCTCGCAATTAATCAAGTTACGACTGACAAGCTACAGCTGGAATGGCAAGAAATCGACATCAGATGGAATGTGTTATGTATGACCAATGGAAGCCACATTGAATCTTTTCATGTAAAATTTGAATCTGTTAATTACCTAGTGGTGCTACGGAATGGCACAGACTTTCCCGTATTAGTTTTCTATTTCCTTCGGTCTGCGCTAGCTATTCGGAATTTGCCACATACTCTTGGCAGCTGCCATATATCGTCGCACAAAGTACTTTTTTTCAGTTTCTTAATTTTTCGGTTTCCTAGTGGTAGAACGAAAATATTCATTTCAGAATATTAAAGAACAAAAAAACCTGGCCGTAAATGGCATATTTTTTAAAAATTTGTGCCGTTTTAAAGAAGATGGCGTTTTAGCGCTACTAAAAATGCGAAATTTAAAGCTTTTTCTCAGAAAAGTTTTGAGTTCTCAAAATAGTTCATTTGATGTTATTCAAAACACTTACACTCACAAATATAATAAAGTTTACAAATCGCTGGTGATGTGCATATAAAAGATGTGAGAGATCTTTAAAAAAAATTACATTTGCGTAAATTTTGAAAAAACAAAAAAATACCCCAAATGAACTTTACCTCATATTAAATAGTTCATTTAGCACTATCCGTTCCAAATATTTGAAGAAAAAAATTGGAGCGATTTATGAGAAAATGGCGTTTGAGCGTTTCTGAAAATGCGGAAATTCGAGCAAGTTTTCACAGAAAACGATTGTGTTTTCGAGAAACATTATTTGACATTATTTCAAGCACATGTGTACATAAATATAATAATAAGAAACAAATTGTCGCTAATGTAAATATTAACGACGTGAGAGACAAGTCAAAAAATTACATTTTTGCAATTTTCGAAAAAACAAATGAATAGAGCAATATGGCGTTTACGTCATCTCGTAGAGTACATTTAGTGCTTTCCCTACCAAAAGTTTAAAGAAAAAAATTGGAGCTGTTTTTAAGAAAATCTTTGTAATGTTTTTAAAATTGCACATATTGCATGCAATATTGCGCGAAAACTACTAACATTTTCAAAACAATGTATTTGACCTTAAACAAAGAACTAATTTTGGACAAATTTCATTTCAAGAAAAAATCCCTATCTTCAGTTTGAGAAAGACGCCGAAAAAAATTCAAACTTTCACAATTTTCGAAAATTCACAGTTAACCGTGAGAATGGGACCAACACCACCTTAATGCGTATATTTTACTCTATTCTTAAAAGAAATTTAAAGAAAAAATTTGGAGCAGTTTGTGAGAAAATTTTGAAAATGTCTGGAGGACTTCTTGTAAAGTACCCCCAAATTTTGAAGAATCTTTTTCAAAATCTTAAGGCTCAAACCAGATTGCCGGGGAATATCCATTTTGGAAGAAATCGTACGTATGGTTTAGGCGCTCGTAGTGTTCATAGACGGACGGACGGACGGACGGGCGGGACGTTTTCCTTTCAATTGATTTTTCGGCATCAAGGACCAACAAAAGAGGGATTTTGGCTACACCACATGTTAGGGGATTGTTTTCTTAATTTAGCAACTGGGTTTATCCACTTTCGCGTTATCAGCGTGCGGCAATGAATTTTTTTCCGCCGAAAATTCGCTTTTTTTTGCGCAGCAATACATAACTTTCCCTATTCTACATATATTACTCTGTATATATGGGAAAGTAAAATTTTATGTATTTTCCTAAATATTATTACCGAAACCATAGCAGTATGGTAAATGAATAAATCAATAAGAGCCTTCAAACTTGCAAAGTCTTTTTGAAACATCCTATATTACTTTCGTGGGCAACATGGTCATCTCATGGGGACGCTGTTACATATTGGACCACCAAAATCATTGGATTTTCAAAAGCAGAAAAACATAAATATACAATTCTGGCTTCGCGTTGAAAGAACACAATCCGTTACACGTATACTTATAAGTCTAAAGATTTCTAGCCTTAAAGATGTCTCTGGAAAAGTAGAATGTTCTCACTCAGTGTACGTAAAACTTTTAATTCCAGTTCAATATTACTTAAAAATCCTGATCTTTTAAGAACAGAAAATACTAAAGTGGCAGGTGGCTAAAGTGGCTTAGAGAGGGAAAAATACAATGAATTCGTCAGGAGACATTCTACCCACATAGTAGTATCTGGTACAATGAAATATACGTAATGTGACCATCCGTTTTCCCTCCGAAAGCTCAGGAAAACGTGGTACATTTATCGCCCGCACGAAGAGCATCGGTACTCATAGCGCGCGCGGCACAGACAGAAGAGCTACTGATTAGTTCTCATAGTTATCACAAGCGTTCACTAGAATCGCTTGGCTATTTAATAATTAACGTAATTAATAAATAAATAATTGTTATGATTGTTAATAAGAAATTTGGGTGGTAACAGCGAGACATACAGCACCTTTCCTTTTCGAAGCGTGTCGGCAAGCAGCGAGGTTGAACGGACGTAGCGTGTCAATGTGGACGCCGTCAATCCAGACGAAGAAAAGGCATCAGAGCTCCTCAAAGACAAAAGGAAGAGGTAATTAATTCTTTGAATTAGTGCGAAGAGAATTACTATTTAAGGATTAATTAACAAGATGTTTTAAGAACAGTGGGAAGAGGGGAAGGAGCCCTGTTACTTGTAATTGATTAGAATCTAACACGTGGTTTTTATATCCTTCTTTTTCAGCTTTTCTTTTTTGTTCTTTATTCTCTTTATATGCTCTTCGCTTATTATATTGAATTGAATTCTACTGGATATAATTGGAAAATACTAGCAGCATATGGTTGAAACATATAGTAAAGTTTGCGGGAGGATCTTGCTTTCTGAGTAGAAATAGTTTGCGTATTTTTGCAGAAAAGGTCGTTTTTTGGAAAAATAGCGAAAATTTAGCGATGCCCCCCTTACGATTTTACGAGAAATGAGAAGACTTCGACTAGAACCCCCCTTACGACAGACAATCAAGTCGCTCTTTGCAGTCAAGCATATTGTTCAGATCGTTTTGGAGTGTCCCGCTTTCCGCCGATTATATTGTATTCACGATTTATGACTCACGGCAATTCGTCTGCGTTATAAATAAATTATAAAAACGCCTAAACTGTTGCCCTGCAAATGTGAACGTAAAATTTTATTACGTATTTGTCTAGATTCCATTCAGGGGTGCAAACTGCATGCCGATATCTTTCTCGTCTAGTGATGGAATCCATTTTAAACAAATTATTTCTCAAAATGCATTTTGACGGAGCGGTGGGACATACCACATTATTACTAATTAAACATTTTTCTATCGAATTTTTTTTTGAAGCCCCTTTTTGAGCTATCCGGAAGAAAGTTTTAATTCCATCGATTTCACTACTACCGTCAAAATTGCAGAAAATTCTATTCGCTAATATGAGGCTGCTGCCGAAATTCGCAGTGCAATGTAAGGAATGATGTCAAAACCCCCTAGTCGAAACCCCCCATTCTAGATCTTTTATTTACCATTTTTGATTTTGATTCATAATAATTCATTACTAGCAAAGTTTCAATATAGATCATTTTAACATTTAATCCGCGAGGTAAGTGTTGCGCAGCAGAGATATGCTTTGAAATATTTTAATTTTGCAGAAATTGAACAATATTTGATTTTTTAATAGAACCATATAGATTTTTTTAACTGAAATTATTAGATTATTTGAAGAGTAATACAATGATTTCTCAGTTGTAAATATCTTAATAGAAATATGGAGTAACAAATATTTTTTCTAAACTTGATTTGACATTATAGACAGTTTTTGGTACGGAAAATATTTGCCTTGAGACGCTTGTGCGGCGATCGCTTTTGGGACACTTGGCCTTCACGGCGTCGAGATCTTTAGGCTGAAATAGGAGCTCGTTGGGATGGATGCGTGAACACCGTAATCGGGGTCATGGAAGGAAGTGCTTGGAAACGGACATCAATGTTAAAAGAATCAACCGTCGAAAAGTACGATGTATAAGAAACTGACAACTTAAGAAAGAAAATATTAAAGGCCACTTTCAGACTTAACAAGCATTGACCTCAATTTGTAAAGGCAACAAGCGTACATTTTAAGACATTTGCAGTAGAAGGCAAGGAATTCAATAGGTTAAGATGTTTTACAATAACACATCGAAATAATTAACTTTTAATTACTCGCGCTAGCGCACTGAGTGCGCCGGTCGCATTCTTTTGGTTCCTGACCATACTTGCATCATATTGCATTGTATCTTCCGCTAACCTTTCTTCTGGGTTTCTTTAACAGTTTGAATTCGTGTTTCACCTGCTCCGTTGCAAGTCGTGGGAGTAAGCAAGCTGAATTCTGTATAAAACGTTTTCGGCGCACTGTGTGCTCCGCGCGAGAATTAATGTAAATACATACAAGAATGGTTTCTTTTCGATGTAGATGTTGTAGAAATCAATTATTACGTATGATGAAATGAAATATGGATAAAATATATTCTGTAAAATATTTATATGTGCGAGTATGTCGTATTTCTTCAATCACTCGTTCATATTTACAGTAACATGACACGTAAAATATCATCTAAAAATAACAGGGTAAAATGGACTTGGATTATGAAATGTAGATTGTACATAACAAATATACAATTTTTTAAATAAAAAATTTATATTTTAAATATGTAACTTTCTATTGAATTGATAATTAATTGGGGGTGCGTACTTTACAATGCCTTCTTAGAGGCATACAATACATCTCATATTGTAAATTTCATCTGTACCATATAATTAATAATAAATATTATTTTATGAATTATGTTGTCATTTTTCTTAATAAATAACACTAATTTATCGCAATTATTGTTTTTGTTATTGCATAAACAATATTTTCTTTGGCGCACTCTGTGCGTTGCGCGAGTAATTACGTGTCAGAAAGGAACGCGGGTAATTATAGGTTAAATAGATCATAGGTTGGCAGCAAGTTTCTGATATTCTTTAATGTTAATCTACTTCCTCCTTAGTTCATGAACGTAACAAACTTATAAAAATAAAACAAAATGTGTATTGTAGAACTTCTCTTCTAAAATGTATTTTCAGCACTAATGTTGCCTCGCACTTTTATCAATAGGTCAAGAAGAATTTTGGACAAAGAATATTCAAACCATTTGTTAGGTCAGGGAGGTGAGTTAAATCAACCTACATATTCAGCAGATTCCACAATTTATGATTTTTTTGTGATGAAAGTGAAAAAAATTTTTTATGAGACTGTGACTACGACTCCAGAAGGTATGTGGAATTTCTATAAATCGCAAAACAGTGGAGAAAGGAAAACCTCGAAAGCCGATGTGAAGGACAGCGCCAGGTGTCACGTTCCGGCGAGGAGGAACGTCGCCAAATTTAAAAGGATCCAGGTAACCCAAGAGCAGTAACAAAATAAACAAAATAATGTCAAAAGGAAATATGGGTGTAGAAATTGTTAATTTTAGCTCCAGTAATAAATATTTGAATTGTTTTCAAATGAAGAAAAAAAGTTACTCGTTAGATGAATCTAGATTAAAACTACTCTCAATGTTTATTATGGTTTAACTACCAAAATTGCAAGGAATCCTGCATACAAATATTCAAAATTCCATATATCAGGATTGACAGTTCATCTAAACGGACGAATTTGATCTGTAAAATGTGTGAATTTGTTATAAAATATTTTATTTTAAATAATGGATAGTGTTTTTCCGTATATTTTTTCATAATATACTCGTGGAACTGTGTTAAACATACGCTTAATGGTTAGCTTAACCAGAGTAGGTGACTCATTTGATCCCATACTGCGCTTAAGTGGACCATTTTTTCGTCAATTACTTTCCTGCATCCCGAGAAAGGGTATCCCCGGTTAAGATGATGAAAAGTTCTCCTCAACCAAATGACATATGAGTAGTTACACTATAATTCTAACATATAAATAATATTTTTGAAAGGTTTCTTAGTCCCCGTCCCACCATACACCCCCCTCTACAGCTAAAAACGTGGTTTTTCATTTCAATTTTTTTCGTCAACTTAACACTATTTTATCCGACTGACAAAAATTTGAGAAATGAAAAAACAATTTATGCTGAAGGAAAAATATTTATCGATAGTTTCTCAGGCCCAAATTCAAAAACAAAAAATATTTTTGAAAAAAAAATTATTGAGTCTTATAAGCCTGGAACAGGCTCAAAAAATCTCAGAAGTTCGTCTCAAAACACAAATTGCTATGATTTTTTTTTTCAGATTTGTTCGATTACTGGGCTTCAGTGAAAAAAAAAACATTTTCTCGCCTCTAAATCACCTAGACTTCAAATATACTTTGAACATGATTGCAAGTTCTGTGCATTTAGTGTTTATTATACATTTGTATACATTGTTTTAGCACCCACACTTTGGAATGTAGTTTCAAATAATCACTTTTTTTAAGCTTTCTAATCCCGTATATATCATACGCAAAGGAAATACAATAGTTTTTGGCAGTTTATTAAATAATAATTCGATCACATTTGAAGGATAAATGTGGGGAAATGAAGGGGAATAGGTTGGACCCGGATTTACAAGAACTACTTTTACTTCGTCTTAGAACACCGACACAGCCACGAAAATAAACTTAAAACTTCACCTCAGAACACTTGTGAATTTTTTTTCATATTTTTTAATAGCTTAGCCATAGTTTAAAAAAACTAGGGCGTTTGTAGTTAAGTACTTGGCTGCCCAGTAGACGCGGCGTTAATTTACACATTTCCGGAAATTTGTAAACACTATTGTATTTGCGAGTTGAGGTGCTTTAAATGACTTGTAATGAAGTTTTTCGAAAACTCAAACATTTTCTGTGGAAAGATCTTCCAATTTCGAATTTATTGTAGCGCTTAAACGCCATTTTCTTAAATACGGCTCCAAATTTGTCAAAGAAAATTGCCTTTTAGGTCCAGGTTTCACTGTTCTTTAATATTCTTATAATAATATTTCCGTTCTACTATTAGGAAACCAAAAAATTAAGAAACTGTACTTTGGGCGGCGATAGATGGCAGTTGGCAAGAGAATGTGGTAAGTCCGCCGAGACGAAAGGAAATAGAAAACTAATAGTGGAGAGTCTGTGCCATTCTGTAGAACCACTAGTTGTATACGAAATGTTGCATTCAAGTTTCGTTAATTTAAAATGTGTTATTTTAAGAAAAGTAACAGAAGCGAATGGGTAGCCCAGTACTAAAGTGTTGTTCCTGACATGGAAAAGTGGCGGGTTCGATTCCGAGTCTAGGTAAATATTTTTATCCATTCTACACTGCCACAAGATCTTCTAAATTATAAAATTCTACATTTGTCTTGTCAATGTTATGCATAAAGGACAAGGCGAATATTAGAATTCTGAAGAAATTACATACTTGTCGATTATATACTTTTGATTTATAAAAACGATTTCTATCAAAAAGTAATGAAAAATACGACTACTATACGACCATGTTAGGAATTACTTTCTGCTTGCTACAATTTTATGTTCAGAAGAGAGTTGAGAAAACTCGTCTCTTTTGTTGAGAGACATTATCGGTTTTCTCTCTTTCAAATATCAGCTTCATTTCAACTGGGCTTGGCAGGTTCGACTCCAGATCAGAATGAGATAAGAATGCAGCGTTGCCATAGGAAGGAAAGAAAAATCAATATTTTCACTCACAGCCAAGCAAACGGAAATTTCAGTTTTTCGACTACGCTTACCATACCAAACGAGAGCGAGTTATCATATTAGTGGGAGAGACATCTATTTGTCTCGGAGGTGGAGTTTTTGTTTCCATTATTAATCATGTATTCCCTACATTTCTCTGAATAAAATAAATATAATAAATAAAATAGGAAAATACAAAATAAAAATATTTCGTAGAAAGATATAACCCTGTTTTCAGGTCTATCATGATTTAAAATTAAAAAAAATAATTATGCTAAAGAAATAGTACTGCAATAAGTTAATTTCACAAAATGATCACGAGTAAGAAATGTGTCTTTCACCGGATTCGATCCTGCTGCCTAAGGTTCCGGACGAAAAAGCTTTCTATCATTGAGCCTAACGAATACAGTTACATTACAATTGATCAGATTAATTATTGTTCCAAAGAGTAGCCCCGGATTAGATGGTAAAATGTTCCCCTCAATCAAATGACTCATGAGTAGTTACACTATAATTCTAAGATAAAGATACTATTTTTGAAAGGTTTCTTAACCCCCATCCCACCACCCACACCCTTCTACAGCCAAAATCGTGTTTTTAGTTTCAATTTTTTCGTCAACTTAATACTATTTTATCCGACTGAAAAAATATGACAAATAAGAAAACAATTTATACTAAAAGAAAAAACAGATATTTTCTCAGGCCCAAATTCAAACAAAAAAATATTTTTGAAAAAAAGTTAAAAAAATGTCTTAGTGTCTATGTCTATTTCTTAGAAGCTTGGAACATGCTCAAAAAAATTTCAAAAGTTCCTCTTAAAACACAAATTGAGAATTTTTTTCAGATATTTTCGATTACTGGGCTTTAGTGAAAAAATAAAAACCATTTTTCCGCCTTTAAATAATCTAGACTTTAAATATACTTTGAAAATGACTGCAACAGTTCTGTGCATTTATTTTAGTGTTTATTGTATATTAGTATACATCGTTGTAGCATCCAGAAACATTTTGACTTTGGAATGTAGCTACAAATTATTATTTTTTAAAGCTTTCTAATCCTTTATGTAATCATACGCTACGGAAAGAATATAGTTTTGGCAATTTACAAAAAACCATCGACACAAAACCGTGTAATATTGGTGGATTGATAAATCTGCCTCATCCTACATGAAATACATTTTAGAAGAAACTAGTGGTGCTACAGAATGGCACAGACTTTCCCGTATTAGTTTTCTATCTCCTTGGATCTCGGCTAGCTATTCATACTTGCCACATACTCTTGCCAGCTCCCATCTATCACCGCCCACACTTCGCTTGCCTAGTGGTAGAACGAAATATTAATTTTAGAATATTAAATAACACTAAAACCTCGCCCTTAATGGCAACTTTCTTTGACAAATTTGGAGCCGTTTTTAAGAAAATGGCGTTTAAGCGCTACTAGAAATGCGAAATTTAAATCTCCTTTTCCCAGAAAATTTATGAGTTTTCGAAAAACTTCATTTGAAGTTTTTTGAAGTATTTTAACTTACAAAAACAATAGTGTTTACAAATTGCTGGAAATGTGCATATTAATGGTGTGAGAGATGTTTCAAAAAAATTACATTTGTGCAATTTTCGCAAAAACAAAAAAATAGCCCAAGTTGAACTTTACGTCATTTAAAGAGTGTAATTAGCACTATCCGTTCGACAAGTTTGAAGAAAAAATGTGGAGCCCTTTTTAAGAAAATGGCGTTTGAGCGTTTCTGAAAATGCGGAATTTTGAGCTAGTTTTCACAGAAAACTATTCAATTTTCAGAAACTTTATTTGACATTATTTAAAGAACATGTTCTCATAAATATAACGAAGTGAACAAATCGCCGCTAATATAAATATTAACGTGAAAAAGGAAAACAAATACGTTTTTGTAATTTTTGAAAAAACAAAAGAATACAGCAAAATGGAGTTAACGTCATCTCATAGAGCACATTTAGCACTATCGCTACCAAAAGTTTAAAGAAAAAAATTTGGAGCCGTTTTGAGAAAATTTTGTTTTCGTAATTTTTTAAAATTGCAAATATTGCATGCAATATTGCGCGAAAACGACTAATATTTTCAAAAAAATGTACATGACCTTAATGACAGAACTCACTGTGGACAACAAATTTTATTTGAAGGAAAAATCATTATCTTCAATTTTGTAGATCTTGGAAGACGCCGAAAAAATTTCAAAGTTTTGCAATTTTCGAAAATTCAAAGTTAACAGTGAAAATGGGACCTATGCCACCTTTATACGCATGTTTTACTCTACTCTTGTAAGAAATTGAAAGAAAAAATTTATAGTCGTTTTTGAGATATTTCAAAAATGTCCGGGGGGCTTCATGTAAAGTACCCCCAAATTTTAAAGAAAATTTTTCAAAATCGCGGTGCCTTGAGTGGAAGCAAATTGACCGGGGAATATCCATTTTGGAAGAAATCGCACTATGGTTTAAGCGCTAGTGTTGTTCACAGACGGACGGACAGACGGACGGACGGACAGACGGACGGACAGACGGACGGACAGACGGATGGACAGACGGACGGACGGACGCTTAAAAAAACACACACACACACTTTTTCGGTATTAGGGGACTCCAAAACATGTATTTCCGTTAAAATCTCGAAATCGATTTTCCGCAGCATTACATACAGTGGGTGGCCATTAAATTAATTTTTTTATTTTCATTTTTTCTACCATTTTATTTACATTTTAAAGAAAGTTGTGTTTACAAAATTACGTATATGAGATTCCCCTTCCATTTAAAATATTATTTTATATCAAATTTGTCTCTTAGTATTTTGTAGCACATCCTTTTACTTTTAAAATAGCTTGAATTCTCCTTGGCATGGTGTGGACAGCTTCAATTGTATGTCAATTCCAGTTCTTTATCTCGATACCATACTGCCACTATTCTCTTTATGAGCTCAAATTTTGTTCTGAACTTCACTTCACTGTCTTTTTCTTTAAGTATTTTACAAATACCTTCAATTGGGTTGGTATCAGGACTATTTCCTGGCCATTCTAATACCTTAATTTTATTTTGTTGAAAATAAATTTTCACACCCTTGGCTGTGTGGCATGGAATTCCATCCTGTTGGAAAAAATATCCACCTCGTTGAATCCACTTCTTTAATTGAGGAACTGCACACTTTTTTAGCATTTTGAGATAATGTTCTTTGTTCATTATCCAATTCACAAGGTATAGTCTATCAAATCCTCTCTGCGAAATAATACCCCATATCATCACTTTTGTAGAATGTTTTATTTTTTTCCTTCGTACATTCGGGGGGCAGTTTCTCGGCAGGTCGTCTTCTAAGAAAATGATGTCTGTCTTCTAGAATTTCAATGGTGGTTTCGTCAGAAAATCACACCTATAAAAATTACAGCAACGAGAAATTTGTAATTTTGTTACAACTTGCGAAATTGTTCACCATCGATCTAACTCATTAAATAACAATCGAAAGTAAAGTAAATAAGTGAAATCATATTCAGAGTGCTTACTTTGGACCAGTTATCCAATGTCCATCGTTTGTGTTGACGTGCCCAAGCAATTCATTTCTTTTTCATAGCAGTAGTTAACTTTGAGAGTTTCACTGGCGAACAAGTTCTGAAATCCATTGCTTTGATTCGACGTCGTAATGTGCGTGTACTAATTTCACATTCAAGATCTTGCATCATGACTTGTAGTTCCTTATTTGTCTCTTTTCTGTTTTTAACACAAGCATTTTTCCCATGAAGTCTTGTTTTTTGGAAGATTTCCTAGGTCATTTGCAATTTTGACTTGTGGAATTTCCACTCAACACTAAATCAAGTCTCCTCTTTATCCTTCTCACACTTTCAGGTAAAACCTTTGTCAATTTTTCAATTTCAATGGTTTTCAGTTTAATACGCTTCAGAGTAAACTCAATCTTTCTCATCTTTGGCGAAGAAATGTCACTTTTCTTAACTATGACTCCTAATCACATTTACCTTTAAAACCACCGGTCTATTACCATCTAAAATGACGAATCTGAGCTATAACAGCACTTCTCACGATCACAGACACAAATAAAAAGATATATACAAATTACAAAACAATATTTTCCATTTCAATATTTGGAAGAATGCTATCCTAACTTATTATGAAAGTTTTGAACAATTCGCATAACCATTAAGTGATTCAGAATAGGACATTTGTAAAAATGAAAGAAAATTCCTAATTTAATGGCCACCCACTGTAACTTTCCATACACTACGTACATTACTCCGCCTATACCTACGTATACGGGAAAGTAAAAATAGAAGGTTGTAGATTATGACACACAAAAACTGGTGGTGCTCAGTGGCGTAGCGTCAGGGGACGCTGAGATGCTGAGCATCCCCGTATATAAGAACCTTAAATACTGTATTGATAATCTTACAAGTGGTCTGTTGAGTGAAACACGTTTTGTATTAATTTTAAATTGATTTCCTATGATTGAATTCGGCGGGCTGTTGAAACTGGCCTCTGATTGCTTGAAAGCTAAAATACTTCAGCGTCTGCCGCCAGATTGCGACGAGCAATGACGCATGCGCAGATGGCGAGGTTCCCCTCTCCCCTCTTCACCCCTGGCCCAGAGAAACCCGACTGCTTTACGCTAGCGTCTACTGCGGAAAGAAGCTTCGTTTGTGCACGAGAGCGCAGCACACTTCAGGCGTTCAGTAAATTATCTTTCTCTCTCTCACTCGGGAGTCCCCACTTGGTCATGGGTACAAACTGTAGAAATAGTGCCTGACTACTATTTCTTAATTAATATCCAAGAAATTGTATTATCTCTTAAATAGATTACATATTATTTAAGTCTGCAATGTATAAATTAACAAATGGTCTTATTGCCATTCGCGTATAAGAATTAAAGCTGAGCCATTGTATAATTTGCTTTCAAGACATCGGCAGCCCTGACTGCTGTGAGGATTTTGTGGGAAGCGCCTACACCGTCGTAAGCAATCGAGATCGTGGAAGTAGTCTCAGTGTATCTGCCTTGTGTTGCGTTCGCCTGTTAGATGAAGTAGTTGATAGTGACATTTTGTGTGTTATTGTTGAGCATCCCCAAACGTGTGAGTCACGCTACGCCACTGGTGGTGCTACAACAGCACTTACTTTCCCGTATTAGAGGAAACAGCTACGTAGTACTGAAATATTGCACTTTATGCGCTACTAACATCTTAGCTATTATTTGAAAACGTCCAATTCAACCAAGAAGCGTACAACTCACTGTTTCCGTCGCAATGTTGTCAGAACTATGTGAATTTTACAACTGCACAAAAATAGAATACAAAAGTTTTGGAAACCTGTATTGGAAAAAGAAGCCTGATACTCTGGACAATATAGAAATACATTCCATAGGGCCATGATTAGAGAAGAGAATTCTAAAACCATGCAACAAATACTCTACTCACTACAAATGGTATAGCATTTGGTGCGAAAACTAAATATTTTCATGCAAATATCAACATAAATTAGACAATTATAACTCCTTTTCATACAGTTCCATCAGGTCACAACAATCACATGTAAGTCACTGATATTCGCGAGCCAAAGTGAATTCCATTGTTGCAGACCCTGCATTGTTGTTTTTAACTTTTTATTTCAAATATTTCAAAATAAATAATTTCTAAAATATTAATGTGTAAATGTACAACAAAAGGTCGAATGTAAGAAATGTACAAAATTGCAAATTCTAATTTACGACGCATCCAGCTGTCCGTAGCGCAGTAAATTTACAGCGGGCTATTATGTTTGTCACAAAATTATAGAAAAACTATCGTATTTTGAAAAAATTAAGCATGACCTTATTTGTTTTGATAAATACATTTAATTGAGAAAAATGTATTTTTAAAATTGTAGTTGTAAAAAAACAACGAAAACGAAGCGCAGTCAATTCCGAGCGGGCTATTATGTTTGTCAGGAAATAATAGAAAAACTACTCATATTTTCAAAAAATTCAACATCACCTTATTTGAAGATCTGTTTTTGATGTGCATATTTCATTAAGAAAAACAATCGTATCTTCACAATTGTAGTGTAAGAAAAACGCTAATTTTTTTACTTTCCCGTATACGTACGTTAACACGGAGTGATATACGTAGTATAGGGAAAGTTATGTAATGCTGCGCGAAAAAATGGCCAATTTTCGGCGGAAAAAAATTAATTGCCGGGCCGTGAAAACGAATAAGTGGATAAAACCAGTTGCTAAATTAAGAAAAAAAATCCCCTAATACGTGGTGTGGTCAAAATCCATGATTCGTTGCTTCTTCATACTTAAAAATCGATTGACGGCATTCCGTCCGTCTGTCCGTCCGTCTGTCCGTCCGTCTGTCCGTCTGTCCGTCTGTCCGTCTGTGGTCAACGCTAGCGCCTAAACCGTTCGGTCGATTTTCTTCAAAATTGATATTCCCCAGTCGATCTGATTCTAGTCGAAGCTTTGTGATTTTGAATAAGATTCTTTAAAATTTGGGGGTACTTTATATGAAGCCCCCGGGGATTTTCAACATTTTCTCAAAAACGGCTCCAAATTTTTTCTTTAAATTTCTTGTATGAATAGAGGAAAATACACTTTTTAACATGGCATAGATCCGATTTCCACGTACAGCTCTAAATTTTCGAAAATTGTGAAAGTTTGAATTTTTTTCGGCGTCTTTCTCCAACTACAAAATTTAAGATAGAGATTTTTTCTTCAAATAAAATTTGTTCTGCATATTGAGTTCTTTAATAAAGGTCATGTAAATGTTTTTCACAATGTTGGTAGTTTTCGTGCAATATTGCGTGCAATATGTGCAATTTTAAAAAATTACAAAAACAAAATTTTCTCAAAAACGGCTCCAAATTTTTTCTTTAAACTTTTGGTAGGGATAGTGGTAAATGTACTCTATCAATGACATAAAAGCCATTTTGGTCTATCAGTTGGTTTTTTCAAAAATTACCAAAATGTAAATTTTTTTACTTGTCTCTCACGTCGTTAATATTTACATTATCGGCGATTTTTTTAACATTATTATATTTACGAGTATATATGCTTTAAATAATGTCAAGTAAAGTTTCTCGAAAACACTACCGTTTTCTGTGAAAAGTAGCTCAAATTTCGGCATTTTCAGAAATGCTCAAACGTCATTTTCTCGTATATGGCTGCACTTTTTTTCTTGAAACTTTTGTAACGGATAGTGCTAATTACACTCATTAGTATAGCGTGAAGTTTATTTTGAGTTTTTTTTTGTTTTTTTTCAAAAATTATATAAATGTAAATTTTTTGAAAGATCTCTCACATCTTTAATATGCACATTATCCGCAATTTGTAAAGATGATTATATTTGTGAGTGTAAGTGCTTCAAATAACTTCAAATAAAGTATTTTGAAAACTCAAAAATTTTCTGTGAAAATGAGCTTCAAATTTCGCATTTTTAGTAGTGCTAAAACGCCATTTTCTCTTAAACGGCACATAATTTTTAAAAGAAAATTGCCATTTATGGCTAGGTTTTTGTGTTCTTTAATATTCTAAAATTAATGTTTCTGTTCTACCAATAGGAAACCGAAAAATTAAGAAAATGACAAAAAAATGTACTTTTGGCGATGATAGATGGTAGCTGGCAAGAAAGAGTATGTGGCAATTCCGAATATTGACAAATAAATAAATAAAATAAATACGGTCATGCTTAATTTTTTCAAAATACGAGTAGTTTTTCTTTAATTTTGTGACAAACGTAATAGGCCGCTGTAAATTTACTGCGCTTCGGACAGCTGGATGCGTCGTAAATTAGAATGTGCAATTTTGTATATTATTTCATTCTTCGTTTCTTACATTCGAACTTTGTTATAGACTTACACATTAATATTTTAGAAATTGTTTATTTTGAAATTTGAAATAAGTAAAAAGAATTAATAGCTCTCAGAATAGCGACAATGCAGGGTCTGCAACAATGGAATTCACTTTGCGCTCGCGAATATCTGTGAATTAGTGTCATTGTTGTGACCTAATGGAGCTGTATGAAAAGGAGTTATAATTGTCTAATTTATGTTGATATTTGCAGGCAAATATTTAGTTTTGCACCAAATGCTGTACCATTTGTAGTGAGTAGAGAATTTGTTGCATGGTTTTAAAATACTCTTCCCTAATCATGGCCCAATGGAAGGCATTTCTATATTTCCAGGGTATCAGGCTTCTTTTTCCAATACAGGGTTACAAAACTTTTGCATTCTATTTTTGTGAAGTTGTAGAATTCACATTGTTCTGACAACACTGCAATGGAAATAGTGAGTTCCAAGCGAAGATGTTAGTAGCGCATAAAGTGCAATATTACAGTACTACTTAGCTGTTTCCTCTAATACGGGAAAGTAAGTGCTGTTGTAGCACCACTAGTTTTAATTTTAAATTGTTTTTGTAAATTCAGGCATTTCAACGAACTGAAACTTGCACCATTCTCTTAAGCTTCGTTTATGCTATCTCAGGTTCCAATTTAATCAAAAAGCGTTGTGCGGTTTTTAAGAAAAAATGGTTTAAAGAAAATAAAAAATTGTCTATGTTTGACACAATTTTTAAAAAAATACTTATGTTTTTGAAAAATTGAACATGACCTTATTTGAAGAGCTTTTTTTATGAACACATTTCATTAAAAAATGTATCTTCATAATTGTAGTTGTAGGAAAATGCCGAAAAAAATTTTGAATTTTTTCAATTTTTGAAAGATCAGTTTTCAACCATCATAAGACCTACGCCATTCTGTTAAATGGCCTTCAGACTATCCAACAACAAAATTTAGGCAAAATTGTTGGCGCCATTTGTTTGAAAATGTCCCAGAGACTTCATGTAAAGTACCCTCCAAAATTAAAATTTCAAATTCAAGAGGCCGCGATAATATTTAGATCAATCGGGGAATATCAATTTTGGAGAAAATCGGCTGTACGGTTTAGTCGCTAGTGTTGTTCACCGACGGACGGACGAACACAAGAACGGACAGAGGTTTTGCTTTCAATTGGTTTTTCGGTATCAAGGACCCACAAAATAGGGATTCTGGCTGCACCACGTGTTAGGAGATTTTGTCTTAATTTAGCAACTGGATTTATCCACTTTTTCGTTACCAGGGCCCTGTAATACGAGTTTTTCTGCAGAAAATCGGCGCAGCATTACATAACTTTCCCTATAGTATACGTACGTATTGTGATAAAATAATGAAAATGATTAATTTTACCTTTAATTTGGTAGCTCAGTTCTTTGGTTCTCATGCTCTCTATACAGAGGAGCCTGGAAGTCTGAAATTGTTTATGTCCCGAAGGAATTACACACAACGTGGCACAACAATAATTTTGTTTATTAAGAATGGAATTTGAGATTAAAAATATAAAAATTCTCTTGCTTAATTTCATGCATTAAGTTCACTGTACCAAATCGTCTGGCGTTGTGAAACGATGGCCCCGCAGTTCGTAGCCCCTTGACTTCCGCGCCGAAAATCCGTCTGCTTCTTTCTTGCTGCTCACTTCTTGCACACTTGTTCCACAATTTGTCCTCCCTATTCGCGTCGATGTCCAACTTAAATAATTCAGCTTACATACGCGCCGCTACCACCAGGATGCCAGTCAACCACCAACTCTCCCTCGTCCAGAGCCCCCTTCTCGCCCGTCAACAACCTTCGTTACCTAGTAACCGCGACCGTCCAGATTGAAGCGCGGCGTTTGTTTTGTGATATTTTTGTATATTACAGCTCCGTCCGTCCAGATTAAGGCGCGGCGATTGTTCTGTAATATTTTGTATATTACAGTATAGTATACGGGAAAGTAAAAGATTATTGCAACATACATAATAATGGCCAATAACTCGGAAGCGATGCTTCCTAGGCTTTTTAAACTAGGTTTCTGGGTTTTGCGTCTCATGGGAACACGAATGTTTTTGAGAACAAGTAAATTCTGACAGATGACGCCTTTGGGGGTCTTGTAGATGCCAAATGGGGAAAGTTCTGGGACAGTTCAGGTGCAGGTGCAGGCAACATTGGGAAATTAAGGGGAACAGATTGGAACCGGATTTAGTTGTTAGGCAGTCAAAATACCACTTTTATGATCGTCCTTTTTTACAGTTTTGTATAATAGTTCTTTTGGGTGGCCTCTCTCCAGAGAATGGGTGGACAGAAAAGTCGAAATCAGTATAAAATTAAATTGAAGGAAAATACTGAAATTATCTTTCACGATAAATGTTATTTTCTGTGAATTTTTATCTCGACGCTCAGCAACATTGTAATGGATTCTCTCGCACAGTACCGGGTCTATAATGCTGTAAATCACATTTGGGGGGATGGGCATTTGCATTCGGGTGTTACATTAAATTAATTGTTAGTTTTCATACAATTATTATTTACAAAGTGTAGCGTTTTCTCACGTGTACAGATTGTACAAGTGTCTACTTATTTATACAAGAACAAATACTTAGTTAAGGGAAAAGACAACATTTTCTCTAGTCTGAAACATCAACAGACAAGATGAAAAGTCTGAAACATCTACAGACCAGATCTACAGATGTGAGAGCACAGGCTTAAGCTGCTGGAGTCGGTAACTATTTATCTGACCAGGAGACGCCGTGTCCTATACTGCGAATAATACTTCTGCTTTCTTGACATCTCCCCGCTGACAGGGGGAGAGGGGGTTCCGTTATCCAATCAGAGGCTCCAAATTGGCTCCAGTAAAGAGTTGCCGACGTTTACAAAGAAACAGTGAAATCTAATAGCGCGAAGCAACTGAAAATTGAAGGGCGCCGAGCTCCAAGAGGAGCGTCATCACTTGTTTGGTTATGCGTCGTGTGAGCGGTTGTGTCGTCTAGTGACAAAGGCTTACTGATATACTTGACACAATGTATACGTATTTCCACCTCAATGGACATTTCTGATTTTTATCTTTATGCCGATGCATTCAATAGGATGCCTCCTTGAAAACCTTGTTAAATAACAGCAGTGGCGTAGCGTCAGGGGACGCTGAGATGCTGAGCATCCCCGTATATAAGAACCTTAAATACTGTATTGATAATCTTACAAGTGGTCTGTTGAGCGAAACACGTTTTGTGTTAATTTTAAATTGATTTCCTATGATTGAATTCGGCGGGCTGTTGAAGCTGGCCTCTGATTGGTTGGAAGCTAAAATACTTCAGCGTCTGCCGCCAGATTGCGACGAGCAATGACGCATGCGCAGATGGCGAGGTTCCCCTCTCCCCTCTTCACCCCTGGCCCAGAGAAACCCGACTGCTTTACGCTAGCGTATACTGCGGAAAGAAGCTCGTTTGTGCACGAGAGCGCAGCACACTTCAGGCGTTCAGTAAATTATCTTTCTCTCTCTCACTCGGGAGTCCCCACTTGGTCATGGGTACAAACTGTAGAAATAGTGCCTGACTACTATTTCTTAATTAATATCCAAGAAATTGTATTATCTCTTAAATAGATTAAATATTATTTAAGTCTGCAATGTATAAATTAACAAATGGTCTTATTGCCATTCGCGTATAAGAATTAAAGCTGAGCCATTGTATAATTTGCTTTCAAGACATCGGCAGCCCTGACTGCTGTGAGGATTTTGTGGGAAGCGCCTACACCGTCGTAAGCAATCGAGATTGTGGAAGTAGTCCCAGTGTATCTGCCTTGTGTTGCGTTCGCCTGTTAGATGAAGTAGTTGATAGTGACATTCTGTGTGTTATTGTTGAGCATCCCCAAACGTGTGAGTCACGCTACGCCACTGAATAACAGGTAAAGTCAGTAACTTCGAAAATTCCTGCAATTTTTTTAAATTGTGAACGTTCTGTGAAAAGTATATATTCAAACCAAGAATGTCTTGTGTTTAGATACTTCTCTCTTATAAAACTTTCATAATAAATACTATGCTTCTTCCTTCTTAAAACGCGTTTCGCTGTACTCACTTTTCATCTGCTTTGTGCGTGTTATGCAAAAACTTTTCGTTATTTCTTGCAGTGGCAGGATTAGTGTAAGATTTGTGTAACAGTATTTCATCAAATAAACTAGTGTCATTATTACCATTCTACCAAAATACAATAAGTTGGAGGTTTATGCCACAACAGCTGATCTGACGCAAGAACGACCACGCGTCTGCCACCCAAGTAAGTGGCAACATCGCTCTCCCCCACTCTCGGCTGTCAAGTCGGGAGAAGTTTTGTTCGCAGTATAGACAGAGTTATCAACGTTTCAGTCGCCATTCTGTGACCTTCCTCCAATAAGAAGGTGAGAGGTGCCTAGGACGCCGGCGCGACGTCTACCGGACAGCCAAGTACTTATATGCGATTACTGTGAGAACTAGCCTCACATAAGCTTCAGTTTTAGACTGGGAGTGAACACATATATATCTCACACAGTGCGAACCACTCTTTGGTGCGAACAACTCACTGTTACCATCGCAGTGTTGTCAAAACTATGTGAATTCCACAACTGCACAAAAATATAATACAAAAGTTTTGTAAACTTGTATTGGTAAAAGAAGTCTGATACCATACAGCTCTATGAAGTCACAACAACAACAACAACAACAACAACAATAACACGTAATTCCAGAAATTCGCGACAGCGGAACGGAATTCAATTGTTGCGTTCCCTGCATTGTCGATACTCCCTTAAAGAGCTAGCAATTTTTATTTCCAATATTTGAAAAGAAATCATTTCTTTAAAGATTAATGTGTAAATATATAACAAAAGGTCGAATGTAAAAACGAACAAAAATAATATACAAAATGGCAAATTTTAATTTACGACGCATCCGGCTGTCTGAAGCGCAGTAAATTTGCTGCGATATATTATATTTGTCAAATTATAGAAAAACTACTCGCATTTTCAAAAAAAAAATAAACCTTACCTTATTTGAAGATTTTCGTAATTTTGCGGTTTTCTTATGTCAAACGGAAATATTAATTTTAGAATATTAAAGAACAGTTAAACCTCGTCCTAAATGGCAATTTACTTTGAAAAATTTGGTGCCGTTTTTAAAAAAATGGCGATAAAGCGCTCCTGGAAATGCGAAATTTGAAGCTCTTTTTCACAAAAAAAAATTGAGTTTTCAAAAAACTTCATTTGAAGTCATTTGAAACACATTCATAAATATAATAATGTTTACAAATTGCTGGTAATTTGCATATTAAAGATTTGAGAAATCTTTAAAACAATACATTTGAAAAAAATATCCCAAAATGAACTTTACGTCATATTAAAGAGTACAATTACCACTATCCACAATTACCCAATACCAAAATTTAGTCAAAATTCTTGGCGCCATGTTTTTGAAAATTTTGAAAATGTCCCAGGGGCTTCATATAAAGTGTGACGTCGTCATAGGATGAGGAAGAACACAGACACGGAGTTTACTGTTCATATTTATTTACAAGTTTATTACACTATATACACTCCTAAGGAACGCTGCTCTCCACAGCGCTCCGACTCCTGAGACGAGCCGCCTCAGTATTTACCAAGAGAACCCCAGCTCGCTACACTAGCGCCGCCCTTGGTCTCTTGTCCCGTGGCGAAAAGCCACGCCTCGCAAGACACTGCTCGCGATCACCTCCGCACATCGCTACGGTCAAACTCGACTGCCCAGGAAGCTTATTCCACCCGCCTCCCTTGCGAGGCATCACGTGACCGACCTCACACGCACAAAGCGTCATTTCCGCTCGAGATTTGGGCTGGCTGCAGATGGAGCCTGGCATCCACCTGCGAACGATTTCTGTCGTCACACATCACTGGTGCGAACGGACAGCCGCCTTCTCAGACACGCCCCCAGCGGAGAGACCCTCGAGAGACCCCGGGGGTCCGTCCGGTCGGGCGCGGCACGAGAGGACCAACCCCTCCCCCTTGCACGACTTGTGCGGTCGGTCGCGCTCAGTGCTGTGACGCTACAAAAGTACCCTCCAAAATTAAAATATCGGTTTCAAATTCAAGGGGCCGCGAGATCATTCAGATTGATCCGGGAGTATCAATTTTGGAGAAAATTGGCTGAATGGTTTAGTCGCTATCGGTGTTCACAGACCGACGGATGGATGGACGGACAGACGTTTTGCTTTCAATTGGTTTTTCGGTATCAAGGTCTCACAAAATAGGGATTCTGGCTGCACCACGTGTTAGGAGATTTTTTCTTAATTTAGCAACTGGATTAAACCACTTTTTCGTTACCAGGGCCCTGTAATAAGAGTTTTTCTGTCGAAAATCCGCCGTTTTATCGCGCAGCATTACATAACTTTCCCTATACTGAAATGTACCAACAATGTCTCGTCATAAATTATTACGAGATCGTGCCATTTTAAATGACATCATTTACCTTAGGACTGTTATATTCGTGACCCGTTCCGAATTTATAGAAAACTATGGGCGCCAGGAACATGTTACGATAATTGATAATTACAACCACTGCCTCCACAGCTAATCTTAACGAATGGATAAATATCCGGCTAGCTGGGTCAATGGGTTTAGCCCTCCAAGCCTCGGTATCCATCCTTCATTCTTATTTTTAAAAAAAAACGACAAACTTCCGTCAGGAGTCGACAGTCTATTCTCCCGTAGCCAATCCATCCATTTCTTGCCAAATCAAGTAGCCACGCTCTCGATAGTCATTCCTTTCTAAACCAGTCCCAAATCATCTTATATTTCTGTCTAGCCAGCGCCCCCACATTCAAGGCCTGAATGCAGTTTATTGACCTTGTCAACCGTTACGCCGGCGTTGCTAAGGCTGTATATTCCCATTTGCAGACCCTTTGAACCCAACCCATTTAGAGCAAATGTTACTGTCTAAATATATGATATATTGGTATATCACAATACTATACGTACGTAGACAGCAATTGTAATGTATAAGAACCGATTAAACGCGGCCACTTCCTAGAGTACCTTTTGGACGGTAATTATGTGTTTTGCATATGTTATTCGCGAATTTCTGAAAAACTAACCGTCTGGTGGAAATATACTTATCACCAATGAATTCGCCGTTAAATTTCAAGCTCGGGCGCTGGTTTTCAGAAGAATCGGTCCCCTGTCGAAAATCGTCAAATTCAACAGGTTTCAACACGTTTAACCAATTCTTATTCATTACAATTGCTGTCATACCTGCAAGATAAAGCGTAGTGTATATATTATCCCCAGTTTAAATTTCAGTGCTGTAGGGGATAGTTTAGGAGCTAGAGCGCGTCAAAGTTGGCCATATTTTGGCATTATTTGAAACCTGTCATTTTTGTAAAAATGCCTCTCAGGCACATTTCGCGTTCGAATGCTGTACGTAATGACATTTTCTGATCCTATATTAAATTACGAAAGAGGATTTTGCATCCTGTATCGAAATAGTTTCCATAATTGTCCAGAAATGGGCATTTTCTGCCCATTCTTGTGGGTGACTGAAGAAGCGAAAATTCAACGGCCTATTCAATTTTGCGATTTTCGACAGGAACTCGATTCTTGATAGCTTAAAATTTCATGGCGAATTTGCTGGCGATAAGCATATTTCCGAAAGATGGTTCGTTTTCCAGAAATTCAAGAATAACTTACAAAACACGTAATTTTCCTGAAAAACTTATTCTATGAAGTTGCCACGTTTAACCGGTTGTTATGCATTGAAATTCTTGTGATACCTGCAAGATGAAGTGTCACGTTTATACAACCTGAAGCCTAAATTTCAGAGCTGTAGGTCCAATAGTTTAGGAGCTAGAGCGTGTCGAAGTTGGCCATACTTGGTGCATTCTTTGAAAGCCGCCATTTTTGTAAAAATGCCTCTCAGGGCTCATTTCTCGTCGAAATACGGCCAATAATTGCCTTTTTACAGCTATATTAAATTTTGATAGATTATTTTGCTTCCTGTATGAAAAAAGTTTCCAAACTTTTGGGGAAATGTGCTGACCTGATCATTTTTATTTTAATTGCCTTTTAACATGTCTTAAATTTTTTCAGCAGGTCCTTCATCTTGCCTTGTATCAATCTTAATTTTTCCTTAACTCTTCTGATTTTCCTTTTGAATAAATTTATATAAAAAATTTAAAAAAATGTAGATTTTAAGATTTTTCTCTTGTATTGTTGCAGATGCAGATCCTGTCGGAGGTGTTGGTGAAGAGGAGCATCGTAAGCTGGAGCGTCCCTCCCCCCCTGCCAGGGACAGAGGCAATCCGTGAGAGCGTGGAGCATCGGAGCAAATGAGCTGAAGGAGCGCCCAGGACACGGCATGGCTGTGCTAGGCCACCTCACTGCACTCTTGTTAATAAATGCTTTGAACTCCACACTTGTCATCTTATTCATCCTATGTCCTCCTAGTAGTAGTTCATTTTCGTTGCCTTCCTTATTCCTCTTAGGATAAGTTAAGTTTCGAGTTTGAAGAGCTTCATTGTGTAATGTACGGCCGGCGGTTTGAAGTTGCCGCGCTAAGAGAAGTTCTGAGTGCCATAGAAGTCGCGGTGGCTGACGCACGAGAGGGAAAACTTAACAGCAAGTTGGAAGACAAGTGCCAAAAATACGAAACCACCCGGACCCGCCTCATTATCGTCGGTTACCACAGCGCCAAAGTGCTCTCACTTTTTGTGGGGGCACTGAGAGAGTGGTGCGCGGGTAGTGACGCCGCACCAAAGAAGGTTGCAGACGGACAGAGTCCGCAGAGGCGCCCCCCTCCCCTCTCCGCTACAAGAAGCTAGCAGAACAGCTCCCCTCTCCGCTACAACAGAAAAGAGTTACAGCAACACCAGACGACAACCTGGAGCCCCCGCCTAGAAAGTGTGTGCTCCCAGTGTCCGTGAAGTGAAAATAAAAAAATATTGGCAGTATAAGTGATAGTGAGAGGAAAATAATATGAAAATATGCAAGAGGCTCAATGTCGGACACGAGACACTGAAAACTAGATTCTGATCGGAAGAGCCAATCGACTTGGCTGACATATTGCAAATAATAATCAACAATGTACTTATTGTAAATAGTAGCAGTTGTATAGTAGGATGTAATTTAAATTAAGCCCAACGGCAACTGAAATGTATGCATTAGATTAAGAAATAAATATTTGTTTTAAAGTGACAATGGTCATTCTCGTTGAAATGATTTTTTTAAAATTGCAAAAATTTCATTTTTTCGGCATTTTCCTTCGCCTAAAATATTGAAACTAGATCTTTTTTCTGAATAAAATCTCTTCTCTAAAGATATTGAAATAAGGTAATTTACATTTTTTGGAAAATATGAAAGTTTTAGGTAATTTTGCTTTAAATATGGGCAATTTAAACGTTTTCTGAAACTTTTGTTGTCAAAAAAGGCTCTAATTTTTTCTTCGTTTTCTTCCACGGATAGAACACGGAACGCTTAAAAGAACGGCGCAGGTCTAATTTTCGTTGAACCCTCTGAATTTTCGAAAATTGTAAATTTAGAAATAATGTGAAAAAGTGTGTGGAGTTTAGCTCCAATAGTTTTAAAACGTCCGTCTGCCTGCACATCTGGGTACCACACAAGCATTAGATTAGATAAGATTAGACAGATTTCCGGATTTACTGGATGTATGTGTTTGGGAGGGGGCGGCTCGTGCGTGCGTGCTCGCGCGCGCTTGTAGGTATGTAGGAATACAGGGGAAAATGAATGAACTCGCGTGAAATCATACTTAATAACTCACAGGCAATATACTAAAATACACTGGAAATGGTAATTTTGTATTATTAAAATTCTTTTAAATTTGTGACTATAATTTTGGAGTTCCTCAGAGAAAAGTACTAGATCCTTTACTATTTTTATGCACCAGTTCAAGTATTACCTTATTACAAATAATTATCTTATACAGATGATACATCAGTCATCTGTTCCGACAAGCTGGAAAAAAACATTAACTTTTCAAAGACAAAAATGTACTTACCTACGTCAAAACAAATGAGAGATGCTAAATCAGAAGTTGTACTCTTTCATAATTGTAGTGTGGATAATACCTATGTATGCTATTTGTAACATTTAAATATGTAAATAACAAGCCCATTAAAAGAATTAACTTTTTAGGAATCACTATAGTTGAAAATCTATCTTACAATGATTATATGAGCTCTCTATGCATTGAAGTTCAATTTTCCTCTGACATTACTTCTCGTAAACTGTATCTCTGTTAATTATGAAATAATTTAGTCACATATAGAATACGGTATTGAAATTTGGTGGGGAGGATAAAAATTGAAATAAGAACAGAATTGTGACTGAAGAAAAGAGCACTAAGATGTATATTCAAATTAAAATCAACCCATTATTGCTAGAACTATTACACAAAACATTCAATTTTGACTCTACACATTCAGGTTAATTATTCTATTAAAAAACAGCTGGACACCTTCCAACTCTAAAAATAATGAACTATGTATATAAATACGACACTTAAGAACATGAAAAATACCACAGGGAATTCAATTCTAATGCCACAGGAAATAAAAATCCCTTTTACTACGCAATAAAAGTGTACAATAAACTGCTAAATTGTGTTAAACAAGTATAAATCAATTCAAAATTAATTTAAAAGACTACTTTGGTATGGTATGCCTTTATAAAATTAAGGATTTGACAAGTAGATAAATATATGATTAATTTGCAAAGAACATTATAATTTTATTCTACATAATTATAACACTAGACTAAGTACTTGTATAATTTACTAGTGAAAACCTGTGTGAATAAATCACATGGGAAGTTCAAAGCCAATTTTTTTTTTTTTTTTACTTGTTTGGATATTTATTTACCTTATTCATCTTTTCAGACAGGAAAAGGAACTGCATTCAGTCTTTAGTGTGTCCTCTCCCTAGTCTGGCCTGGCATGGCCTACTGTGGCCTGCTCTGCTCTTCCCTTATATGCCTTTACCTGCTCAAAACAACCTTGCTCCTTGCCATTGACCTTGACTTGTGCTGCCTTGCCTGACCCTGATACTACCCACCTTACCGCCACTGTCCTGTGTGATGTTGACATTTCAAAAAAATATTTTTGCATATTATTAATGAAATATTAAATTACACAAAAATGTCAACTACACTTGTGATTGACTTAGTAGTTCAGCCAAGGATGTTTACATAATATGTTATGGAAATAATATATGTGATTATTAGGATTGTTTTCTATAGTGTTAAGTATTTTGTACAATAAGGACAATAATAATTATTTTGGAGCGTGAACAATATGTGCATTAAAAGTCTTTCCCCAACATCTTGATTCTTTCTGATTTTCACTCACTTCTTTGAAGAGTGATAAATGTTTCTCTAATCTACCTTACTGTCAGAAGTACTCAATTCCACTCCTTTTATTCAACTGAACTGTACATAAAAATTATAACATCATATAAGTTTTTTGAACTGTAATTATACTATACTTACTTAAAGTGCATCTAGAAACTTTTACAATGGATTAAAACATTATGTAACTTTTATACCTATTGAATTTATCTTTATTTATTTATTTATTTTATTTTGATGAAGTGTTTTTTATAAATTATATTATTTAGACATGCATGTCTGAAGGTTTGATCTTAAATCTGTTAATTGCTTCCATTCCTAATTAAATTGAAATCTAAAGGAAGTGGCCCTCTAAAACCAATTAAAGACAAACTCTCTCAGAAATTCTGTGGTTTTGTTAATTTATGATTAAACTTTCCCCTAGTATTTGTAAATTTTAGAAAACAAAAAATTGGCAATCAGGCCTTAAAATGGAATTAGAAGAAACTCAACAAATATCCTATATCTACTCATGTAATTAAACACTAGACTTCACACACAAAATAAGTATTCTATGATATACAAAATACATATGGAGTATATACAATGATATTTACAAGGAGCCAGTGAGTACTTGAATAGTCTTATTGCAGAGCCAGTGACTATTCAGTGGGGGAGATATACGAAGACCATGCCCCCGAAATCCAATATTGTTCATAATATAACAAATTTATTAATAACAAGTATCATATATTGATCATAATAAACTCCTAAATCTCTCTTCCAGGCAAGGAGGGGGGCATGTCTCTCAGTAGGGTAAAGGAAGTGCAATAAGACAATGGTGTTTGTAAGATTTTGTTTGAGTTACACATGAAACATCAGCAAGCACATGGTTTTGATCACTTTAGCTTCACAGATATCTGTTCCTCTTTGATTTCAGGAAGCAGGGGATAAGTTTAATTTAAGGTTAATATCCAGATGTCGCTAAAGCACAATATTACTTTCCTTAGTTCACTAAAAGATTACTTTGAGAACATGTATTTGCAAACTCATATCTGTGATGTTCCAATTTGACATGAAAATATATTCAATCGTAATAAAATATGTAGTAAAAGGGTAAAATACATAAAAACATGTAATTATACCAAAATAAGTAAAATAAAAATGGTATTAATTCATTGAGGATACACTTGGAAACTTAAAAAGATATATTGAAAGAAGTGTTTCGTATCTGAAAAAAATGTATTTACATGCAAATTCGTTATCTGATAATCACAGTCTGTCTCACTCTTTTTTATGAAAGGCCATCTTTTTGTGTACCTATTTCACTTTTTTCTAATGCATGCAGAAATATAAAGAAAACTTTGCTGCCTCTGGCAACATGAGAGATGTCTACAGTCTCATAAGATATCCTGGACCTCAGTGAAAATCCATAAATAATGAAACAGTTTCGATTTTGTCTGTAAAATGCATATTTTATATGGCATTTTTATGCCTATTTCATTCTGCACTTACCAACTGAATTATCATATTCAGTGCATCATTGCTTACAACACAGCTGACATCATGCAACAGTAAGTCTTGAAGTAAGAGGTCATGTGCCATTAAATATACTGTATACTATTCACTGTGATGTGTTATGAAACAGAAGCATTTTTGAATTCTTTGCACATAAAGAATTGTTGTACGACGTCCATAAGTACTAGGCCTACACTACATTATTGCAGTTTTCATAAAGATTGTCCTTGTTAAATTATTTAATTTATTGTGGCTCTACAATATATTATATCAATTTATACAAGAGTATTTCATGTTATTAGCATCTGTCATAACTTTAAAACATATTATATGTTTCTTGGTTCATAAATTATGGACATACATTAGAAAACATAAGGTTTATTCACTACACCTATGAGGTAACTAAAACTAAAAACAAATCTTCTCATGTTTACTAACATGGTTTGTCCATGAACAAGAAATATGGATATTTCATTTTATCCCCTGTATGAAAAAAAAACATGAGTACATTTTTGAGAAAAAAAAACAACAACAAAACAATTGAAACTTTGAAGTTTATGTAAAACTATGGATTTAAAAAGTTTGGGAATATTTTTGTGTTTGTGTCTTATTACTGTTATTATGACTTTTTAAATTTGTAATTTTACATGGACTTCAAAGTTTCAATGTGGCAATTTTTTATAAAAATCAATAATTCAGCACTCAAAACCAAATAACAAATTAATGCATGAAACAAATTGGTTTAGAATCAACTATGAATAACAAACAATGGAAAATAAAATTAAAGAATTTTAAGGGAAGAGGAAATGAGGTTGTGACATTAATTTCTCAAAATATTAATTCTGATTATTACTGACTTCAGTAAAAACAGGTTTTTTTGTTGTTGTTTTTTTTGACACCTCTTAGATTCAGTGTTTAAAAATCTCCAATCATTTTTAAAAATTTGGCAGAACGGGAGTGAAATAAAGTTCGATAAACTATTTGCAAAATTACAAAGAACGCATTTATATAATTTTAGTCGTATGATACATAAATTCCCACTATCATATGGAGATCCAGAGATCAGTGCTTAAACGAATGCGTCTTGGAAACGATTTATCGATATACCGTATTTTTTCGATCAGGGAAATATCGAAATTATTTGGAATCGCATTTGCACGGCATCAGAAAGGTGTTTCCACTGGTGTTTCATTGTGTACTTTAGCTTCCTGCATTCATCACCTTTGGCTTGGAATATCGTGCAATACGTAATCTAGAGGCAAGACCCGACTAAAAGAAGAGTTTGACTGATCGGCTTGGTACATTGTAAGATGGTCTCGAGTGTTACCTTGCCCGGTAGGTGGCGACGATATGTGGTAAAAAGGATTCCTTTCTGAATCAGAAAGATGAAACATTATTTTCGAAAAAATGTGTTTTGTAAATTATTTTTAAGAATATAAATAAATGTTTAATTACCTAACTATTTCTGAGGAAGGGAAGGAACGAATGGTTGACGATCGGAACCAGCAGTGTCACACGATGTATACATTTTTCTCCTTTGACATACATTGTACTTGTAAATAAAATATCTCGGTTATTAGTAAAAAGTAGATATGATCTCAGTTTTATTAAAGAATATACATACCTTGTGTTACCTAATCCTCTCACATTTCCGAAATCGTATTTCGCGGTAATACTTCATTTGTTAAATTCTACTGTATCTCCTGGCGGTAAGATTTCGAAGTTTGCTCGTGCAATCCGCCATGACAGCTGATTTATTCTGGTTGACGTGAGGAGTCATGTCATGTAGAAAATTCAACTACAAATGGAAGATTCATTTTTTGGCTTCAACACGTCTCTGCCGGTGAGATTAACATGTCTGTTTTTAATATCCTTGAAATGGAGACCATTGTAGGGTTAATGCATGAAATAATTGCTGAGCGCAGTCTCCTCATGGGACTACAGTAGCCGTATTTGTTATCCCAAATAATTCAATTTTTCCTGTAAATTTTTATTAAGTTTCAGCCTCTTAATGAATTTAAGCTTATTTGTTTCTTAAGTTTTATATTGTACAAATTCCCTTCCTTAAATTGTTTAGTTTGAAAGCATAATGTACGACGATTGCATAATGAGCCTACAAAATATAAAACTAATGGATTTGAAATGGTACATTCTTTGTAATAAAATGTATGCTTGCTTTTTAAAATATGATTATGTTGGTAAGTTTTATCACAGGGTTACAGTATTCTGCTTGCCAAGGTAATGTTTTTGTTGCCCATCTTTATTTATTTATTCTTTTTCTAGAAAAAGAAAGCTTTCTGAAATCAAATGTAATGAAAATTCCTGTATTTCAGAGGGGGGAGGGGATACTATAATACTGTTGAATGCAATGAATGAAAGGGCTTAGTGGAACTATATTTTTTTATTCTTGGTGTGAAGACCTTGGTGGGAAAATTTAAGAATAATTTGTTTATCATTTAACCTAATTGTTATCCTCAAATACTCATTGAAGATTCTACTTGCAGGGTTTGTTAGATGAAGAGTTGCACGATGAACCCGGTCAGGGCTTGGATGAGGAGGAGGAGGAAGAATATGATGCTTTGAATGATGAAACATTTGGAACTGATGCTGTGGGTAAGTTTAATTGAGTGCTGAGGTCACATGGTGCAACTGAGAGAAATAACTTGCTTTTTATGTTGATAAAAATAATAAGATAGTGTTAATGTTATTGGTGAAAGAGTTACATGGAAGTTATAAGGAAACCTAATCTTTTTTTCCTTGCACACAAATTTGTGTATTACTGTTTAATTAGGTAGCATCTATGAAATTTAATACAGTTTTGTATTGTCTTTATTAAACATAGTAGTGCATCTTTAAATTTGTGGTAAAAGTAAATAGTTCAATAATGAAGAACTAAAATAATTCTTTAATATAGAATACAGTTTAAGAATGATCCAGCATTAAATGTAATAGTTTTGTATTACTGTCTGTCATAAAATCGATTTTTGAAAATCTGTTTATTGATTGTATGCAATTTCTGAAGTTCAAAGTTACAAATTTAGTTCAGAGCACACTGTACTAATCATGAAAATGTGAACTTATATTGATTATTATGAATATTTATAAAAATGAGAACTTATTGATACAGACTTAAAAAGGTTTTTTGGGTTGAATTGCAGTTTTTGGAAGATAAAAGCGAGTGTGATGTAACTAGGTTCATGACCTAAACAATAAATTATGGATACATTTTTCTTGATGATTTGAGTTGATATTATGTAAATTAAATGTTAAATATTTAAAGTAATTTGAATATTTGAACAGAGATAAACATTTAAATTACACTTAAATTTGTGTTATTACTCTGTGTTATCCTCTACAGGTCTTCCTTTAGTTCTTTCCAAGTTTGCCTTACCATCAATTCATCCTTTTCTTTTAATCGCCTGAAACTTTTTTATTTATTTTCTTAAAATTGAACATTCTTTGCAATTTTTTATTAAAAATTGAGGAGTTTGATATATGTTCTGTCATTCTCTTATTCTTTGTTTGTTATTTGCTTCATTCCTACTAATTATGAATGTGCTAAAAGATTTTTGCATTAATTTATTTCTTCTTACAATAGTTTTATTTTTTAATGGTAGCTTGGTTTTTTGAGGTTAATATTCATTTCTTTCATATTTGCATATTGTTGTTTTTGTGGCAAGGAAATACTTATAAAAATCGTGCTAATAAAATATTTCATTACAGAAGGTGATTGGGAAGAGGATCACGAAAAGCTTGCTGAGATAACAGAGCAGTCACGAGCGCGTTGTGGTAGCTACGGTAATGATGGAGCAGAACGTTCTGAAGAGGCTGAACCTGACACCGGTCTTGAATTAGAAGCTAGCCTTGCCCAGCTAGTGCTGGAAGATTATGAGGATGATGTGATAGTGGAAAATGGCACTATAGGAGGCAAGCTGCAGGTGAGTTCCAGGTGCTTAACTGGTTTCTAGCTTGTAGAGACAGGTATCTATTTTTGAATAGTTTGGAGATAGCATGCTCAAAATATTCAAGTTTTTGGGTGGATTTGAAGAGTTCAGTACAAGGAAGTCTTTCAACTCTCCATGCTGAGGGAAAATTCCCCATGAAGAGAAAGTTGTGTGTGTGTGTGTGTGGGGGGGGACTTTGATGATCATGGGCAGTATTTTGTGTTCTCTTTATGTAGTATGGATATTTTAAAAGAATGTTTATTTAGTGAAATGCAATGGAGATGGTAAGATGGATTTTCTTGGTGAAGAAATGGCAGTGTGAACTTTCCGGAAGCAAATAAAAAGTATCTGTATTTACAATTCAACAGATTTATGAAGTTTAGAATAGTTTTGTAGTTCTCTTAAGTTTTCATTTGTTTTTTGTCTTCGTTATTGTCTTAATATTTTTTTCAAATGTCAAGTTTTGATTTATCTTTTAACATGATTGGAATAAAAGATATTTGTTGAATTGTTTTCTGGGTTTTGCAGAATCATAGGCAAGAATCTATTACAACAGCAGAGAATTACAGTAGTTCAGCACCATCTGGATATTCTGTATGGACACCGACCAAACATGAAAATCACCTACAAAGCACACATCCTATTACTCCTAGTATACTTCCTGGAAAAGTAAGACAGTTGATTTTATGAATTAGTGTTATAAACATTCATAGTAATCATAAGAATAAGGGGCTTCTAATATGCCAAACATGTTTGGGAAAACACACAAGAAATTTGTAACTATAATTTTCAGAAGTGGAATTGTTGTGATATTTAATGTCAGGAATTTGAAGTTGAAATGTAATAAGCTCTTAATTTGGGTCTGAGTAATTTAGGTGAAAATTATGTTAAGTTTATTCTGAAAAAGTTTGAAGCTGATTTGAGAACTGTTATTCAAGAAAACTTTTCTGGAATAATCATTTAAATGTGAATGTTTTGAAGACTTCCACAGTAAGTGATTATTGTTGACATGTCTGAAACTTGTTTTGTGTTTGTGCATTAAAGGCATGCTTTTGCCATTTATGGAGAAAATGCTGTTTAAAATAATTTGTGTTGACAAAAGTAATCTTATACAATATTATTAAAAGAATTGAAAACATACTGGCGTCTTTCTAAACAATATCAAATTTGTCTCATGTGGATGTATAAAATATGAAAGCAAGAAATTTTGATGATTGTTGCAGAATGTGGTATCTGTGGAGGAACTGGAACGGGGTTTACTCTCCCAGCAGCACAATCAGCATAGCCAAGCACTGAAGCAACAACCTCCCTTAATAGTTCCACCACCTCCTGGCCTTGGTCCTCCTGCTCCAAGCAGTGTGCTGAGGTTGGAAGATGTGGAAAGGGACTTGACAGCCAATGCAAGCCTGCCAGTTCATTTGAGTCGTGGACAGACACAAATTGTCCAACATCCTGTGAGTTGATTTTGCAGTAATCACATTTATCTTGCTTTAAAATGCATCTGTTAAAGATCATCACATACCATATTTACCCAAATTAAAAAGCAGATATTTTCCTAAATATCCCATTCAAAAATGAAGGGCTTGTCTTACGTTTGCAGATTAAGCCTGTTAAAAACTGTTGTTGCATTGACTTTCCAAGTCGAGAAACCCAAATGACTTGACAGTCAGCTGCAAAGGTGATGAAAAACACTGGGATCTATAATACCTAATTGAATTTCAGACTTTGTTCTTGGCTTCAGTTACCAATTTGCTGGGTGATTTGGAACAATATTTTTGAACCAGAAGCTAAAGAGAATCTCGAAAGGTTGGCATTCTAGTAAGTGGAGCACAATGTAAAAATGAATAAAAATCATTCCCAACGTTTTGTTAGATGATTGACAAGAACATGCGGACTCTGTTTGATTTGATTGAGTTGAGTGCAGATTCGTGTTTTGCTAGAATTTGAAAAATGTAACAATGATAGAGATATAATTTCCACAGGGGATCTAAAAGCCAGGGGAAGATGAGAAAGAAACAATTGTACAAGTGAAGAAGAAGATTGTAGTGACTAAAGTGAGGAATGAGGGATGAAGATAATGATTCTAAGAAATAAGATTATAGTGATTGTGCAGGGAGAGAGATGTAATGTTCACATCAACAAGCCAATCTAACCAATAAGCATATGCTCGACTTCATATGAATAGAAATATTCTTGGAGTGATGAGAATATTCTCATGACAAATCGATAATTATCAGTTGTCTAAGCAGCTGTTCTGATTTCCACTGTCATAGAACTTTGTGTTTTTAAACATGGGCAATATCATAACTAGAGCCCGGAAGTTCAGGCATTTATTTTACCTGAAATAAGTAGGCAAAAAAGCATTTATTTTTATTGAAATAGGCATGAAAAAAGGCATTTGTTCTAGCTAAAGTAAGAGTGCAAAAAGGTGTATAAGCAATGAAAAATCACATTTAAAAGGTATCATTGTACAAAATTAATATTTTAAATTATTCACGTTTTAATTCTAATTTTAAAATTTGCATTAGCACTAATTGTGAAAGCAAGCAATCTTCTCTTGGTAATCTTGACAAATAAGACAAAATGGCAAAAATAGGCATCAGAAGCTTAAAAAAAACAACAATAAAACACCCTACTCCAGAAAAGGGTTCCAATCATAACCTTCATTTCAAAGATGCTAGGCAATGGTATTGTTAATTTTCATTATTTCGTAAATGTGTGATCTGTTGAATGTAATGGAATGTTCCGCCAATTCAGGCCAGGTAACATTCACACTAGCAGCTTGTTCTCATTTACCTGCATGACATTTTTGTTTGAACACTTTTTACCATTCACTTTGGGATTACATTTTTTTCCAAATTTTGTATTAATTTTTTTCATGCGTAGAGCAAATGGTGCAATTCCAATGTTCCTGGAACTTGCAGTTTTCGAAAATTGCAAAAAAAATTACTTTGCAGAACTACAATATTGGCAATAAAGTTTTTTTTACTTAATGAAATCTGTTGTTTCAAAATTATGACTTTTAATAAGGTCATGTACAATTTTTTGAAAGGGAATAGTTTTTGTGTAATTTTGAGTTTAATATTGAAAAAGTTAAACTGTTTTTGGAACTTTTCTTTCTCCTTCAATATTTAAACTAGAGATTTTGTTTTCAGTGTCGTCTATTTCTCAGATTCCCCTTTATACCATTTCATGTAATGTTGTAATTTAGTTTTTGTTATTTTGGGGGGAAATTTTTAAAATATCAATGTGAACAAAGAGTTTGATTACTGAGGAGATATTCCTGAGATAGCTGAAAAATTAGATTGCAATATTTTAATACAAGTGTTATAAATCTATTAAATATAAGTTTCAGATAAAACAAAAGATTATGTGCTGTTATAGCTTTTTGGAAAATAGGCTTATTAGTAGTTTTCTTGTAATGGTTGCAGCAATTTCTTGCAGCTGAGTTCATATCAGGTTGCAATGCAGGAAGTGCTACCGCATCACAGCATTTGGAGAAGAAAACACTAAGAATTTCATTATTAGTCCACAATGATTTTTTGCTTTATTGAATGCAGTTTTAGATTGCTGAATTTTGGTTCATGTATTCACTTTACAAAAATTAACTCTTTAGCTAAGTTTCTAGATGTTCCATATGTTATATTGATGTATATATTTTTATACACCAGATGTTATATATATTATATTTAAGTGATAAAAGACAATAGGTTTGTAACTTTACTTTTATGTATTCACAAGTTCATAAATCGATTCTGCAGATTTGTAGTCTTGCTAAAGTTTGTAGCTCTCTTTGAAGTAATTGCAGCAAGCTTGTGGAAATTATTGGTGTCTGTATAACGTCGTATGAAAACTGTTCCAATTGTGAAATCATAGGCTTCTGTGGGTGTCAATAAATACCTGACTGTTTGGGAAATGCTTAGGCACAATTGTAACTCTTTATAAAGTACACAAGCTTCTGTTTGGGAACTGCTGCAATTCATGAACTTCTTTTAAATTAGCATGTATTGTTTCTGCTATTTTTGTTTTGTTTTAAAAGTGCAGGCACCTTGAGAAGAGTGTCACAGTGTCACATACCATATGTTGTGTCACAGAAACACAAACTGACTTAAAGGGAAAAAAGTTGAAGATGTCAATACCTACAAAGGTGGAACTTGGTATTTGAGACATGATCTTGCAGTTTGCTATTCAAAAAATACAAATCAGTGACCTTAGGTAGCATGTTGGAAATGGAAATAGTTTAGACAAATACTAATTTTCATTACACTGGGCTTGAAAGTTGACAATTTATTTTTTGATTCACTATGTATTTTATGGTGTCAAAAAGGGGAGTTTTAATTTTTTTTTAAATTCGAGAAACATAAGGCATAATGTCTCAAGAGATATGAACAAATATCAATATTGACAAGAAAGTCAAGACTGTGATGTAGCTTCACAAGTTACTTATGCATGTGCAAAAATTGATTTTATTTTGCAGGATATGGTGTTATTGCGGAACACTCAGAATGCAGCAGCTGTGGCTTCTTTGGGCAGAGGACATTTTCCTGGGCGACTTCCCCACCACCAAAGACCCAAGTGTTACCCTTGGGTCGTGGTCAAGTCATGCTTCCTGGTGGACGTCTGGTAGGACCTTCAGGTGTTCATCCTGGTTTACCTGGAATTCCAGATCTTCGGCAACTGCCTCAACAAAACCATAGACTAATGGGTGTGTTTTTGGTGGCATTATTATGGTGTTTTTTAATCCTCAGATTGTGTTGGTCAAATATAAAACAACCAAATTAAAAGTGAGGAATTTTGAAATCTTTTCTGTATCGATTCATTTTAGAAAATATAGTTTGTAGGAGGAAAATGTAAAGCTATTATATTTCTCACAAATCCTGAACAGTTTGCTTTTCTTACTAAATGGGGCTAAATTGGTGTTAGCCTTTTTTGAACATAGGGTTACTGATCACTAGAGACCGGATTATATGTATCATAAAAAGGCTGAAATATGCATGTAAAATTCTTAAAATATGTTAGTGAAGTCTGAAAATATGCAACATAAAATAAAAGGAACTAATTCAATTTTTTTTATTAGGAACACTTGAACTTTGATGCTTAACTAGTGTGTATTGTCGCAGGCAAACGTTTGTCTACACCATCAGTAAAGTTATTAATTTGATATAAAGTTTCAAAATTGGAGTTCGTGCAAAATGTTTTCAAAGTTTATGCCGAATTATCTCTGGCAATTTGGAATTCAATTGACAGATTTTACCCATCAACTTCAAGCTCGATTTAACCACTGAATGGGTTCATTCAATATTGCACTTATGTCATTCACTACACCTTTAATTGCTATGAAATGTTGATTTAGAACAGCACAGCATTAACCAACATGCCCCATGAAGTTACCACTGGTTCAGTTGGTAAAGGCCTGATCGGAAGTTTTTCTTCATAAGCCTTAATGCAAGCAGATGACATGAATACTTTTTTTTGTTAACAAAATCAATATATTGTTATTTCCAAATGTGTGTCATATTTCTTCGGTGAGTCGATGGTCTCCATGGGCGAAGCAGGTGATGTGAATCAAATTAGGATTAAAAAACACCTGGAGGACTTTGGTTGCCTTAATCATATAGAATGCTGCATTGGAGTGAAATATGTACTCTCTATCAACTACAGAAGCATCAGGAAGTGTTCTTTTAATACTTCATTCACAAATTGATGATCGTAGAATTAATTTATCCATCCAAGCTTTGTACTGGATATCAAACAAGAATAAGATGGCTCAAGTTCCAATTTCCTGATGACCAGATTCACAATATAATAGTTACAACTTCTGTACTTAAATTAGCTGAAATCCACATAATGGTATTATTAAGTTCATCACGTATAAATGTTTGTTGGTAGGATTTGAACGTTTGTTAACTGGGATGTTACTTGCAAGAAATGCTTTACATAAATCCATGCAAAACTCATTTTTTGTGTTTGACTTTAGAATAGACTGCTGCTTGCCTCTGTTAAGTTTTTTTTCATGGACCTTTTTTGTTCAATGCTGTGATATGAATATTTGTTTTAATATGCTGGTCCACTTGATATTTCTTTGTGTATGAAACACTTTCCTCACTAACTTGACAATATAAAATGTTTCCTCCATCATAAGTAAATATTTGGGGATGGCCTATCATCCATTTTGAATTAAGAGTTTTTCACTGTCAAGATCTTACACTTCAACATTATCACAAAATATGATAGAAACTAATGTAACACAAACAGTTAGCAGGTTATAATCTCAAAAGTGACATGATACATGTGGTATCTAGCTAGTGATAACCAACAATTGCAAGTGATTGATTTCCGTTGTTGTGCTCTTGAAACCCAGAATGTACGAGGGGAAAGGGTATCTCTGTCTTTTTGTTGGGTAGTTCAGTTCATGTGTAAAGTAAAGATGAAAGATGCACGACTGTTAAAAGTAATACACAATTTTTACAATTATATGTTTCAATGTTTAGTTCAGTTACATGTATTAATATTGTAAAAATAATGCAGATGCGTCAGGCATGTTTTGACTAAAATGTGCTAAAACCTGTAAAATGGACAAAATATGCAAATATGCTTTTTCATATTATCTGGTCTGTACTGATCTCTTCACAATTACGTGCAACTTTTTTTAATTAAAAACCTAGTTTGTATTTCCAGAACATTCCATTATGGTTAACATAAGGAATAAAATAAAAGCATAAAATATGTAATTTAAATTTTCTTGAATATATATTTTATCTTTTCTTGATTATTATAGGTTCTGCCCCAAATTTGCTGCGTTTCATTCCACCTCACCTGATGGTACCTCCAGGTCAGGGTCAAGGAGGCAAAGGAATTCCACACCCAGCTGGCTTCCCTGGTGACAATGGCCTTCTATTCCCAATCACCCCTTGGGACATTTCCGCCCAGGTATTCCGGTAGGTACATTTGAATGTCTTACTTTAAGAAGTTTTTACTCTATAGAATGGATTGTATGCACTTGGAAAAGTGAGGGGATCTGTAATGCCCAGGGGAGTTAGATAATAATTGATTTTTATATACATCCAGTGGAATCTCCTTAGTACATTTTTCAAAGGACTGAAAATTTTAATCTCATAAGCAGGAAACTTTGCTCAATTTAACAAAAAATGCTCAATTTATTCTAATTTTCCACATTTCCTTCTGCAAAACCATCATAATATGGAAAATTAATGTATATTAATTAATAGGGCCCGGATAATTATGTACTAAAAATTGGGAAAATATGTACATATATATGTATCATAATATACAGAAATATGTACTCAAAAGTATGAAATATGTAACATAAATATCATTATATCAATAATTTTTTATTAAAATAACTTTTATCTTAGTATATATTGTTCTGTAGACTTAATACAGAGACTAGAATTAAACATTATACTTCTCATAATCCTATTATTTACAAAGATCCCATATCAATAAGAAACCTATATTGTCTCCGATATTATTTCAATAGTATACCTTCCCTTTGCTGCTCTAACACGCAAACAATGAGGTCTCAAAAATGAGGTCTCTAAAGAAAGAGAACTTCAAGGAGACGTGACGAATTGCATTTTGACTTTAAAAATATGAAGGATTTGTTTAAAAACGTATCTAAATATTCATGTAAAATACACTTTCTATTCTTCTCCGTGTTTTCTGGATCCAGTGTGATGGAATTGTCCCCTTCATAGCACCGTACTAATAGCACAAATTGTTTCGAATCCTGGGTTTTTCTCCAGAACGAAGACCTCTTTTTCTTCAGTAGATCGACCTAGTACATCGACAGTACCGACCTAGTATTGACCCTCGAAGCAACTGCTGATTGGGTAATTACAAAGCTACCAGAAAGTTTCAGGTAAGATGTTTACAAAAATTTAATTGTAGTGTTTACTGAAAAATGAGGCAATATAGTTATTCAACTTTTGAGTATCAAATAATTGCTTCGATATGCCTATAAATCCTGCAGCTTCACAATCAAATTGATGTATAACTTGTTTTACAAAATCAAAATTTTGAGTATTGTAGCTCATAGCGTCGAACCAAGTACCCAATCTCGTTAATCCTTTTTTGTATTGTAAATGAATGTTTTAACTTTATAAAACTGAGATCTAATCAGTTCTGCAAACGCAACGCACGCACAAGATAGGTTAGAAGTAGTAATTTTGGAACAATACCTGCAGGGCTTCTGCTGCCTTGCACATGTACGGCGCTGCACTAGTACCAGAAAGGATGACATTATGTTTAACTTCATTAGGTCACAAAAATCCCGTTGTATTGTTAAAAAGTTTTGTAATAGTTTGATGGTTGCATTTGGGTAACACTTCACAAATTAACAAAATAAGACATACACTTTTAAACGTTCATTAAACCTATCACAACCTTGCTAATACAATTTCCTTGCACATCAGTTCCACAGCGAGATTTTACTTCAGATTTTTGGTCCAAAGAGATAATTTACGAACAACGGTAGTCGACAACAAATGTCAACAGCCCTTCTTGAGCTGGTGCGTGTAGTTTCTGGTGAAGGGTATCAAGGTGAAAGGAGACCTCTAAAATATGCGAAGTGGGTGCGCGATATCGCCTGCTAAAGACATCATTTTCACAAATTTCAAACTTCCTTTCTGTTCTCTGCGAAACTCGCGCTGAAAACTAACAGAACAGAATCTATGGATTGCATCGTCGCTTTCCCCTTTTACTTCCAATATCGTTGGCATTTATGGATACACTCATTTCAGCGCATAATAATAGCTTCATTTTAATGAGGAGGCTACAGAAAAAAATGTTTGACAATGCTGAATTGTTTGTTTGGATGATTCCTTATCAAAAACAGATAGGAAAAGTAAAGAATTATTTTTTTAAAATGTAGGATAATGGAAAAAAAATCAATAATATGTAAAAGTATGTTCATTTGTGTAAAATATGTAAATATAAGTAATTTCGGGCAAAATATGTAAATATATGTACTAAAAACTCAACGATTTTGGCCACTAACCGATGTAAAACGTGAACATATCGTTGATTCGACTTGATAGAGTTGCATTAGGAAAATATGTAATTACATAATTATCCGGGCCCTATTAATTAACATGCAAATATTCATGGGATAAACGTATTTACTAATAAATGACATTAAATAAAACTAAATTACAAATTAAAAAAGCAAAGTAACGCATCACAGTACCACATCAAAGAAACACGTAACATGGAAACTAATGGTAACACATAGTACTCACGATGATGGCGCAGGGGGTACAGAGAAACAAGTTTCTCCTTCTCTGGAATCAGACTGAAAGTGAAAGTGGTGCCTAAATGTACCTGAAAACAGCACATTGAAGATGGCTCTGGTGCACCAGAAAACATGTGCCTCTCCCACTGCAAGTTATCTTCAAACTTTAAACATGCTAAGCGGGAATCTTGAACATGTAAATGAGTAATTTAATGGAATTGGGACTAGAAATTGAAAATATGTACATACTAAGTGGGAAAACTAGGTAACTGAAAACATACTAATAAGATTCCACTGTATACATGTATGCATCCTTCATCCACAAGCTTTTTATAGCAGACCGGCAGAGCCGGAAAAGTCTGGGCATTTTGTAGCTATTAACTTACTTAGAAATGTTATGAGTGTTGAGGCCAAAAGTTAAAAATCAAGGCGTAGCAGAGCAGAGATTTTTGTTTTGGACGAGGCAGTAATAACACTGTATTATTTCGTGGTATGTTCTGCATTTTAGCAGGCACCATAAATTCTCATGATTTAGGTAAAAATTTGGCATTGCTGAGGTTGTTAACAAATGAATTCTGTTACTGCAGCATGTTAGTAGGGGTGTTGTTGCGATATATCTATTTAAACAGTACTTGTATAACATAGTTTGAGAAAGATGGATGCAAATAATTCTTCTGAACCTAAAGATACCTAAAGAAATGTTGTTTGGTGAGGAGATTGGCACATTCACTTCCAGTGGCAACACTTTCACATCGTCAGTAAATACCTAGGTGGATTGAAAAGTCAGGTAAATTTCCATGAAAATGTGGAAAATTTTATTATCTGGAATCATTGTTACTAAGAGTGATTCTTGAAATGGCTCAGTTAAAATTTACAAACAAATGCAAAGCGCACCCATTTTTGGCACCCATCTTCATTGACTGTGGTGACAAAGAGTGCAAAAATGGAGAAAAAGAGTTTCTTGCGATGTTAAAACATTTTTATTTAAAGAAGTGGAGTGCAATCCAGATACAAACTGAGCTTAAAGAAGTTCATGGGAAAGCTGCACCAGAACTTAAGACAATTATTACTGGATAAATGAATTTAAGTGTGGCCGCGTGACCACTGAAGATGAAGAATGTTCGGGGTGCCCGATTGAGTTTAGTTCTCAAGAAATTGTGGATAAAATCCACGATATCATAATGGCAGACCGTCGGGTGACAATAAATGAAATTTCTTAGATTGTAAACATTTTACACGAACGGGTATGGAATATCCTACATAAATTTCTGCACATGAAGAAGCTGAGTGCCTGATGGGTGCCGCGACTGTTGACTGGACCAAAAATGCACAATACGGGATGTTTCAAGATCTTGTTTGGAGCAGTTGCAGCTCAATCCAAAGGATTTCTGGTATCGTTTTGTGACTGTAGACGAAACATAGATCCACCACTACACGCCCGAGACCAAATGTCAGTTGAAACAGTGCAGCAACAGTGGTTTGCAAGAGTGAAAGTGCCCTGAAGAAAGCAAAAATAGTTTTGTCAGCTGGAAAAGTAATGACCTCTGTGTTTTGGAACTCGCAGGGAATCATCATGATCGCTATTTCCAAAAAGGAATGATTGTGACGGGCACTTATTTTGCAACTTTAGTGGACAGCCTCCATAGTTCGTTGAAGCAGTAGCGGCCAAGAATGGCACGCTAAAAAGTGCTCGTTCACCAGGACAATGCATCTGCTCACACATCAGTTGTTGCAATGGCAAAAGTGCATGAGTTGGGTTTCGAAATTGTTCCCCATCCACCCTATTCTCCAAATTTAGCACCAAGTGACTTTTTCTTATTCCAGAATTTAAAATTTGGCTTGGGGGAAAAAGTTTTCGTCAAATAAAGAGGTAATGCGTGCTGTATATGAGTACTTCGCAGAATTGGACGCAATCTTTTTTTCAGGGGGAATAAAAAAACTGGAATATCGCTGGCACAAATGTATTGAGCTACAGGGAGATTATGTTCAAAAATAAATTGTTTTGCAAAAAAATTTTGTTTGCTATGTTTTTTTACCAAACTTATCAATCCACCCTCGTATGGTTACCAGAGGAGAGCTTCATTTGGTGGAATGCCAGGAAAATGAGGTTAATTTACCAAATATACATTGTTCTGCTTGTACTATTAATAATATTACAATCAACATTAATTATCCCCAAATCTAATATGAGTTAATACTTTTATTCTGATTTGCTTGAATTTGATTTGTTTTGTTCATTGCCATGTTTTTTTCTGAACAAACCTTTGACTTGCGATGAATCGATGTTGTTTATTTATGTTGCTAAGAAGGTTAAAACCATTGCTAAGGATGTTAAATTTCTTAACATACAGGTAGGTACAAGTACACTTAACAAACCTGTAGTGTTGCATGTTAACAGGGGTTAAACACGCATGTGACCAATAATAGATTATACTTAGTGATCCTGTACACACCAGGAAAATAACAAATACCAATAAGTACAGTCAATAGAAGTAGTAACGAAAGTCATAAAATACATTTTTACATATACAACGTTTTTCTAGTTTTGTTTCTTTGTTTGCAGCATGTTGATCAACATAGGCCAGGTGGGCAAGGTTTGTATGGTCCTCGGCAAGATCGCCAGGGGGCATACTTCAGCAATAACCGTAATGGAGGGCCTAATACTAATTACCAGCATCCAAATCGTGGTGCTCATCATCATCATTATAATCATAGTAATAGAGGTGGATATCAGAGTAATCAAGAATATGATGAATATGCTGGGCTAATGACTACACGAGAAAAGCATTGGTTATTGAATATTCAAATTCTGCAGCTGAACACTGATAGGCCTCATATTGATGATTACTACTACACTGTAAGTAGAAATAAATTACTCTTAATATGTGTAATTGATTTTTTTCTTTGTTTGAAGGTGACAATGCTATAATGTTTGCTAATGGGTCTTTTAATTTAATGTTAGGAATTTATATAAATCAGTATAAAATCCTTGTTTTTAAACATTGACTTAAATTAGTTTTGTATTTTAATATTTTTATGTCATGGGAATTTCTGGTGTCTACAATCACCTTCATTTCCTGGTGATGCAGTATTTTCATTTGGCCAAAAACATTCATTAATTGAATGAAATAATTAACATTACGAAAAATATATAGCTTGAGAATGGACAAGTTCAGTAGGTTCACTTCCATGTAGTTAAGGGTTGTTTTAGTTCTGCTATGTAACAAGTCATTGCAGTTTGCTGTTATTGGCATAGTTTGTTCAGTTTATCTTGAAATTTATTGAAACTAAATGAATCAAAATGAATTTGGAATTGTGAGTAAGAAATTAAAGTACATAAGTTCGATTGAAATAAGTCTTTTAAAGAACATTGATAACAAGGTAAAAATTTTACATTTTTTTTGCACAATTTCTGAAACTTCTGATTCAAATGTTTTGACCATCAGTTCAATAATTATTACATTACTCTTTTTATGAAATTGAAGAGTGTACTAATGACTCGAATCAATGAAAGCATTGCAATGAAAGAAATTGTATTTACATTTTGTAGTGATTAATTAATAAAACAATTTAAAGGGGCTTTAAATAACACCTTAGAAACTTATTCAGAATTCTGATAATAAAATAGCATTCATCAACATTTTGTTTGTATTGATTTGCTTTATAGGTTTTCCAGTCTCGGCAGCCTAAAAGTGAGCAAGATAGAGAGAGAGATCGTAAACGAGATGTCCATAGGGAAAGAAGGGACAGTTTTAGAGATCGAGAGCCTAGGCAGGATAGTCAACCGCGAGTTTATACACCAGCTCAATTTGAGAACTCTTTAGGAAAATTGCAGGTAATTTATAAATTTATAAAAATTGAGTTTTTAATACAAAATGTTCTTCTTAGTCCTTTCAAACAGAATCATGTCAGCTTTTGTCATTTTATGTTAGGAAGTTATGATGTCCCACATAAAATAGTGATGTTATGCCCTGATAGTTATGTGAGGGACCTTGAATTATGTCATACTTTCTGCAAAAGGTACATACTTTTTTCCTTAAAATACACTGCAAATTTGAAATAAGTTTGGAAAGGTAACATGTATTATAAAATGGCTACTGATAAACAGGAATCGTGAAGTTTTTCCAACAGTGATGTACTGATTCTTATACATAAGGTGGTTGCTGATCTTTTTGAATATCCACAACTCTTGCTAGTATTAATAGAAAATGTTAGAGATAGAAACAAATTTCATAGACAATGGTGAAATCATTAGATGAAGTAAAGCCAATTCCAATTCCAAAAAATGCATCCTGATCATCACTCATAGAAAGAAAATCTAAAGCTTGCAGCAGGAAATTTTTTTTCTTACCTTATTCATGGTGTCACAACTGCTAATTCACATATTTTCCTTTCATTAGTAAGTTATGTGGATCTCAAGATAGGTCCCACTTTGGGATCAAGGGGTTGTAAATAATAAAAAAAGTAGTTCTGAAAAGTTTTAAAAAACATTAAAAAATTAATTTCACTGTGATTGGTCTAGTGCAAAATATCTTAATGGAATTCAGAATGTAAATGTACATTCTTAATTCTAGTTTTCATTAAGATATTTTGCATTGGATGATCAATCAGTGAAGTGAATTTTAATTAGACATGCTCTGAGACCATTTGAGGGAAATCATAGTCTATACTTGGTGCCTGGTTTCCTCTCAATAAGAGTTCCCCATTTGTTTTGCAAGTTAGTAGTGTGTTTTGCGTAGAAGGATAAAAATTTGAATTTCGTCATGAAGCATTTGAATTTTATCAAAACTTGCTTGAAATTAAAGATAAAATGTGGTAGACTTTCAATTGCGAGCTTCAGACTCAACTATTTAGACAGCTGTCCTCATATTCACTAAAAATCACTTCTATTAAGATAAAATACTTCATGAAACTTATTGTTGAGAAAATATTGTCCAGCCATCCACAAACTCTCAAACTTCTTGTTGTACATTAATGAAAAACCTGATTTTTGATGGTTTGTAATTCAGGTAGAAATTCCAAATATTCATAATTGAGTTCAGAAACTAATTTTGGTTTATTGAAGAATATATTCCATTTATGAATTTGTGTTCTTTAAACATGTAATGGTTATTAATAACTAATTTTTTTAATGAATTACAATTGCATAATTCCTAGTGCTTTAGGTATTGAAAATGTATTGTTGAAGATGTTGGATCTTTTACTAGCAATCTGCAGTATTTATGATTAGCAATTAATTTCATTGCCAGTTGTATTTGATGATCTTCCGCCTTGTTTGTTATGTGCAATAGTACATAATTCAATTTTCAATTTATTTTATAAATCATTTCCAGATTGGTAGTGTGACAGCTCCAAGGAAAATAATTGACATGGATGTTGTCTCAACCGAAGGCTTAGATACTGTGCCAACTTCTAATCAGCGGGATACTAAAAGAGCAAAACAAGTGTTATTAGAAATTGAAAGGGTATGTAAATAGAAAAGACCTCCTCCTCCTTCAATTGTTTAATTCTGGCTTCAATTAGTGTAATGAGTAAGCAATCTGGAAGGGAAAATCTTATCTCACAATATTTATCTACTTATCAGAAAATAGAGATAAAATAAGTTTAATTTATTTAAAACATAGGCATACTAATTTCTTGAACATAAGTGGCTGACAGCAGAAATGTTTCCAAAATGAACCAAATGAAATTCAACAGTGTGTAGGTTATTTCTGTTTTTTCCCACTTTTATTTCTGAAATGGAATTTCAAAACATTGGTTAAACCAAATGGGCTAAATGATTATTGCATTCTATTTTAACATGAGACTCTGACCATTAAACAGTGCTAGCTTTTTGTTTTAAGAAATGCTGTATGCAAAAGTCACAAGTATTATATTTTTCATAAAAATTGTTCTTGGTTTTTCTTTAACCTTCCTAATGCTAGTAGGGTTCTAGCTGGACTCCACTTCCTATTTTTTAACAAACAAGATGATAATACATTGTGGGTGTGTCTAATTTTTCATTGTGTCAAAGATGTGCAATTTGAAGATTAAGAAAATGTTTTGTAAATTACAGGACTGATTTCAATACGAACAATCTGTTTGTTGGGGTCTGCCAGGACCTTTCTTAGCATGTGGTGTTACAGAAGCCCAATTCAAAGTTAACAAGGGATTTTCAAGAAATATCTCAGAAATTCAGAGTGTGTTTTTGTTACAGTCCATTTTACAGATACATTTTACTTCTATTGTTGTCCTTGATTCCTTAAATTGAATTTTGCTGTCAAGTTTGACATGATTTCACAAATAGTTTTTTCCAGTGATGGTAGTGTGGTGTAGTATTGGTAGTGCTAGTCATAAAAAGGATGAAAAAAAGTAGCCAGAAATTTGTTCTAGATGATATTGAGCACATAGGAAAAGTAGAACGTTGCAAATAAAATGAATTATATACAACAGCTGGAAAATGTATAATAATGCATTATTAAATTTCAAGAAATTTATTAAAAATAATGCAAAAGCTATATATTGTTGAGAAAAAAATCTTATTCCTTTAACACAAGTTCTTGGGTAAGAAAGGAATAAAAGTTAAATTTTCCTTAGGGATCTACATAGAACCCTCTGGTATTGGCACATAAGCGCAATATTGTGGCATTAGGAAGGGTGAATTAGCTGCTACGCTTGATGTAAATCTTTTCCATAACATAATAAGTTATATTTCCATTAACTTCCTTTAATTTTTTTTAACTTAATAATTGTCATTTCAATCGAAGACCAAAAGTTGTAAGTGGGCAGGAAGAATGTAAGGGCTGGAGTACTTGGCAGGGGGGCAGCTATGAGCAGCAATAGAAAAATGGAAATCAAGGGAATGATGCAGTTGAAGTTGAATGTTGAAAAAGAGATTGTTGGATCAGTTAATTTAATTTCTCTGATGTATTGTTCTAACTTGTTTTTCGTCATTAAATGACTGCCTTGTTGGAAGAAATCTCTTTTATTGAATATAATGTGAAGGTTCTAATTTTTTTCCTTTTAGTGAATCAGATTCATTATTAAAAACAAATAGAAATATCCATTTATTTTTGAGGACCGATGATTCAACTGCATACGTCCCAGATCTGAAAGGTGGCAACTTATCAAGGTTCAATTATATTTACAAAACAATTTCAAGTTTCCAAAATAAAGAATATTTATTTACAATAATGACAATAACAACAAAAACTTTACTTTACAATTTTTCAATTGAAAGAAGATGATACCAAATGCCTTTCGTTTCTTACGTCCAACTCTGTTTACTTCACTTCAACTATTTTCAGTTATCTCAGTCTATCAATTGATATCTCCATTTACAACTCCAATTCTATATATGTCCATTTATCATCTGTACTTTAGAACATCTACTTATTGTCTGTCTTTCAATACATCCACATTCCATTTGAATATCAATATATCCAACTCTAGTGTGTATTAATATGTGCGCATTCCGTCTATACTTCGAGACGTCCAACTTCCATCTGCTTGTTTATTTATCACTCATTTGATAGCTTGCTGTTGCCTTGGTGTTGAACACATCAGTCCAAGGCGACCATATGCACACAAGAATATCTTCTGAATGAATATATGTTCTCTATGCCATGTTGACTCGTTACTATACAGGGTGAGTCACGTAACTTTAGCACCTCCTGTAACTTTTGAACGGTTGAAGATATTGCAATGCAGTTTTCACGGAAGTGCATGAGGGAAAGGGGACTAATTGATATGTATATTAATTTCAGATGACAGATGTGGCTCATCCCTGTTAGCCTAGACAATATGAACTCTGGCTGCAGAAGCTACAAAATAATATCATTTCCCAGATTCAAATATTTCTGAAAAATTTTACTGGTTTCTGAAAAATGTGTTTTTGTGCAATATTTTTAGTTATGTTTTGAATAAAGCTCACAGATTTTCTGAAATTAAAAAAAATTTAAAGTATTGTTTTCAAAAATCATCAATTAGCTATCACGCACAGTAAAATCTGTCTAAACCAGAACCTGTACAAGCGGACAGAACAGAATTTCTATGAATTTAATGTAGTTCGCGGAGACATGCAATACTCTTAATAGAATGAATGCATCTCCAAATCAGTTTGAATATCTCTGCCTATGTTATACAAGTTCTAGTCGTGGCAGCCACACAGTGAAGGAAAGGGGCTTCCACTTTTATCGTAGAATTCAACTTTTGGGTCATTTGTCTCTCAAGGCATAGGCCATAGGGGAATTCCCTCTTCCTTTCTCTCTAATCGAGGGTAGGTGTATGGGCATGGCTTCAAGTCACGCTCCCTGCCTCACGTTGACAATTGTAACCCCTTGACCAGACCCACATTGCTAAAGGCCATGCTGAGGGTGTCTGATAGACCTAGTACTCTGGGCTGTAACAGCATTGTGTGCTGAAGGAGTTTGCAAGAAGTCAGGGTGCAGCTAGTACCCAGTGAGGTGGTGTGTTATTATGACTTTCACAACCAGTTTGTCAATGGTTGGAAAAAACATAAAACTCTAAATATTAACATTTTTCAACTTTGGAAAACATTTGAAAAGGTGTTAGTAAGAAACAAGCAAAAACTCTAAATTAATATAGAAAAAATAACATCATTTCAGTGTACATGTTGTGAAATATTTCCTTTTACCTAATTGTCAGAAATAATTATGTTTCATATTCATTTATTGGTGAGTTCTTCCTTAAATAAGTTTTATGTTAGTATATGTTTTATAATGATAAAGTCATGTTACTAGTTTCAGGGCGGAAATATCAATGGACTACCCTGCATAAAACGAAGACCTCCCTAAATTAGAAAATTTTTTTGTCCCAATCGATTCCAATGTAGACTGATTTACTGTATATTGAGAAAAATTTTAGAACATATTAGTGTTCACATACACGAACATTGGCTATTAGTGCAATGAGAAATGTAAATCTTTATAAAAGAAATCCAAATGTTGAATGAAATGTTTTGTTGAGGCAAATTAAAGGATATTAAAGTTGATCCTATGATACTTTCTTGCCAACCTCCTCCTCCATGTAGTAATAAAGAATTCCATTTCTTGACAGATGACAAGATAAAATCAGTCTTAAATTCTTAGCAGTGTGATCATTTGTAGGCATTCACCAAACACTAAATAAGCTTCATCTCAGATTGCATTGGTTTGGATTAATGATTCCCTCACTGGCCCCTTCAGTTATTTATTTAATTATTAAATAAATGTACATGTAACAGTGTATATCTGACAACCTGAATCAGCTCAAACATAATTTATTATATTATCATATCCCAATCATACATATCATTGAATCATAGTATCACAATAATGGACATAACGATTGATAAAAATTTGTCAGAAGATCAGTAGTAAGCAAGCCCTTTTGAAAGTGCGAAGACTACTATATTCTGGGATAGAATGTTAGGTATTGTACAACTAGGCTGCTTATATTTTGTCCATAAACTTGTGTATAACTATTTGTATACACTTAACATTGTGCACTGATATTCATGAAATGTGGAATCACTGATATTTTATTTTGGAAAAGTTAATGAGTCAGTGTTTTTCTCTTAATTTTAAATTAATCAACAGTTTTATACCATAGTTAAATCTACTACTTCTGTTGAAGTTTGTAATCCCTCTCTTATTTATATTTTATTGTTTGCTGGCAGATTTTTGACATTGAAACATGGTTTACCATTTTTTTATGTAATATTATATAATACTATCAACTTGTTTCAGTTATATTTGTTGCTCCTGCAAATAGAAGATTTATCTAGTACTTTGCCTGGTGTTCGAGAATCAGTTACTGAAGAAAAATCTGTTCTTATTCAAAGAATAATGAATTCTTTAATACAAGAAGATCGTATAGTTTCTGTAATGTCTATTAGAAAAGGAAAGGTGAGTCATGTATTTAAATATTAATTTATAAAACTAATGCTTTTATGAATTTTTTTATGCTGGAAGTTATCAGTAAAATTGGTCCCTTGACCAGGGTTTATAGCACTGTGTTGGCCAATTTTTACCAAACTGTATGAATGCAAAGAAGGGTAATGTGGTTGGCTTGGAACTTGTATTTTTGTTTGCATCTACGAAACACTCAAGGTACTTGATTGTTTATAACCGGGTGAAGTTAGAATTGCTGGTAGTACTTGGGCTAAATGCTATCATTGTAATTTCAAAAATAATTTTAATTTAGAAGAAGGTTTTAATTTTATTGCGGGTTGCCTACCAGCAGGTGCTATTTTCTCTTTGATTTGCACTCACTTATCTGATTCACTGTAAACTTAGTATACACTCGCAACACCTTTCGAACTTTTAGAACTAGATTCAAACACTTTCCATCTTGAATATTGTTACTCAATAGGCAGATATGTATAATTCTATATAAAACAATTACATAAATTAAAGAAGTAATAAATATTATCTATATAACAATTACACTAAAAAACCAGTGACGTGCAGTAGCAAAAGTGCTGCTGAACAAAACCACACAAAAGGGCCTTTCCAAAAAGTAGGAAGCACCTCTAAAATTATGATGACGAAGAGCAGGATTTTCAGAATAGGCAACTAACTTTGATGTCCAATTATTCCAAAAATACTCATATTTTTGAAAAATCCAACATAACCTTACTTGAAGATTGGTTTTGATGAACACATTTCATTAAGAAAGAAAATTGTATTTTCACAATTGTAGTTGTAGGAAGACACTGACGATGTGTTTTGTTGTTTTTGAAAATTTTGAATATGTCCCAGAGACTTCATGTAAAGTACCCCCCATAATTAAAATATCAGGTTTGAAATTCAAGGGGCTGTGACATCAGCCAGATCGTTACGGGAATATCAATTTTAGAGAAAATTGGCCTTTTTGCTGTCATTTGATTTTTTGTTATCAAGGACCTGCAGTACAAGGTTTTTGGCTACGCCATGTATTAGAGGATTTTTTTCTCTTAAGTTAGCAACTGGATTTATCCGCTTTTTCATTACCAAGTCTGTGTAATACAGTTTTTCTGCCGAAAATTCACTATTTTTTCGCGGACCATTACATAACTTATTCTCTACTCTGTAGCTAGAAAATAAAAGGATGAAAATTGTAGTACAGATTTAGTTGTGAGACAGGGATCCACGAGTTCAATCCATAACTTGATCACATAGACATTAAATTATGTGAATTTTGAGTTTGTGGTTGTTAAAGAAGTAGAAGCCATGAACAGCAGTGTTGCTAGAAGAAACTTTAGTGATAGAGAGGGAAATGTTCATAGATGAGATTAGATGTAAGACAAAGAATGCAAATTAAAGCGTAGACCTTTCAGTCGAACCTCAAAAATCACCAGACAACCTAGTATGAGAGGAGGTTCAGAAAGAAAGAAAAGAGATATTAACTTAAGATAAAAATGGAAATGGTGATGGTGATGGTGATTATAAGAAATAAGAAAAGTGTTAGCAAGCATGCTCAACTTTCTCATCAGCAAGACAATTTTCTAATCAATTAGATAATTTGCCAAATTGTTGTGGCTGTGTATAGAAAGAATTAGTAAAAAATGGGGGAAAAATATCTTTGGAGTTTGCTTAAAAATTAAGGGGTTGTTTTATATTCTGAGTTGTCTTGTCAGATAAATGCAGTAATGTTAATGCTTCATATTCACAAAAATTTATTATCCATTTTATGTTGACCAACATTCTTTACTATTACAATCATGTCTTAGCACACATTAATCATTTGCACGTACCTGCAAATGTAGGACCATCCCATGGTTGTCTTCTTTGCATCATGTTGCATATTATTTACCACGTTCTTAATATTTCCTTTTAGATGCTGATACTCCGACTCTTGCCACACCTTCCTGCTGCAGATAATGGACCACCTCAGATACTTACATTGTGGAGTCGTCTTTTAAGAGGACTGGTTATGATTGGACGCAGAGATCAGGGTTCAGATGCTGTACTGCCAAGGTTCCATCCTTACTTTCACAATTGGGTGACCACCTTGCCCTTCGCACCTCTGTTACAACTTGTCTGTAGCATGTTACCTGCTCAGGGAGAAGGCAATACTTCTACTCCTACACCAACTCGAACTACATCTCCTATGGGAAGAAATGTGTTAAGCTATGCCTTTAGCAACAAAGTAAGTACATTGTTTTTATTATGTTTATTAAATGCTAGTTTTTATTTCTTTGTAATAACATATATTTGGATATTAATGCACATTGTTTTGTCATATTGTGTTTTCTTGTAATCTCTTTTGGAGGAGTTTGTTTTTCCCCTAAGTACTACTTTTATTTATATTTATATATATATATATATATATATATATATATATATATATATATATATATAAATTATATATTAAAAACCACACGATAGATCTTTTTTGAAGAATTATTTGTGGTTTGTTTGGCACCCACAAAAGTGAACAGTTGCGAGAACAAGTTTTGTTTTTTTATTAGCACTAAGTGTAGGGGGAATGGTACGATAAATTAATGTGCTTAATTATTTTGCATATATAGAGCTAAATACTACTGTAGATCAACGGATAAGAAACAATGCCTTGTATCACAGTCTTTATCAAAACTTAGCTTGCATTTTTATCATTTGATCCTCTCTTAAATAAAAAAATATTTAGTTCAGTTAAAAGTAGTCTTTTCACATTGACTAAATACACATTATAAAATAATATAAATATGTGCAGTGCATCTTCAGAAGAACTGGGAGTTTGGGGAGGTATCTCCTGGGTTATTATTGAGCTGTCATTTGCACAGACTGGCTTTTTCCTGAAGGGAAATTCTAATTTTCTTTGACTTAAAAATGTACCATTATTCTGTCATTGCAAAAAATGTGTTTAACACTTTGTCTTCCCCCACCAAAGTTAAAAACTAATTAAAAGAAACAAAATTAGTATTCGAAATAGAGTAAGCAGCTGGCAGTTCTCAATGTGAAACAAACATCTTTGTTTTTGTTTTTTGTCAAAGTGCAATTATCGTTTCATGATAAAAGTAATTTTTCATGCTCTCTGACCTCTACAAGGTTTTAATAAATGAGTTAGAACTGTTTGGTTGGAGAAAGAAGTATGCAGAAGTAATAATTACATTCTATTGCAAGGGATTTACAGTCAAATAATTAAATTAAGTTTTTTTTTTCCTAGATGTAATAATCTTTTACGTTGTGCTGTTTTTGTAAAATAATTGTTCAAACAAATATTTTTCAGTTTGGTGTATCAGCTCTTGCCAGCATGTTGAGTCGTGCAGAGGCCCTGTTTCCCACATTAGACAGCAGTCAGCAGCAAGACTGGAAAGGATTTTTGAGCAGCCTATTTGAAACAGCTGCACATGTTGCCTCTCCTGAATCCCTGCCAGCTCCTCTGGAACCTCTCAGTACAACATTGGCCAGTCAGCACCTAGAACGCCATGAGTGTGTGCACATAGAACGATATGCTCTTCTTGAACGCATATTTACTCGTAGAGACTCCGTTGCCACTGCAGGAGATAAGAGCAACGAAAATCTGGCTTAACGAGTGGTCTTTATCATATTGCTGGATCAGAAATGGTCGTATTTTAACAGTAAGAGTCAAATGCTGTAAATATTGCAGATATTTTTACTCCACTGTTGACAGGATATGCTGTACAGAAAAGTACACTTTATTTGATGACCTGATATGGCTCCATTGTATAAATTCATCTAAATGCATCAACTGCCTAAGACTAGTAGTTCCAATCTAGAACGTACTTCGTTATACACGCTGGTATCCAGATGTTTTGTGTTAATATGGTTTACTTTGTCATTACTCCAGAAATATATGTGTATAAAATTCTTATGGACATGCAAACGCTTGCACTCTTGTGCATTTATTTTTATTCCCTTATTTACGTTACTTTGCTTTAGTGCATGCATTTAAAAACACATTAATGTTCTTGTCCTGATAAAATAAAATGGAGATCATTCAGCATTAGTATGATTAGTATATTCCAAATTCTTAAATTGGAAAATCTCTAGTTCTTGAACATGATATTGCATTGCACTTTGTTAGCTTGAAAGTGAACACTACAATCATTATTTCTTTAATATTCTTTTTAAAAGTAAAATTCTAAAGTACTTTGTGCCCTTTTTTTATTTTGATTACAATTTAGTAATGTTTTTAAGATTCCTGCAGGAAAAACTTTTGTTCTATTTAACAATATCTTTTACAATGCAATGACAATCTCCAGTACACATGTATTTCTAGTTTACATAATGATTCTTAAACCATACCAAAACTATATACTTGCTGTTAGTCAGAATTGTTTTGATGTTCTCATTTAAAGAAATTAATTCTTTCCTATTGTTATGAAAGGCTAGGTATCAAAGGTGAATGATGTTACATTTGTTTTTTTGATAATCTGAATGTGCCCTCATGTTTGTTGTGAATGTTCTATACAGTTTATAATGAGATCAAGAGTAGAGAATAGGCACTTTTGAAGTTGCTGAAATAAAAAAGGACATTTGAATGGGAAATTATGGTTGGTTGTGCATGGTAGCCAGTTGTGTGCATGTGATCTGTAAGATTCTGTATAGCAGGAAGATCTGGTATTTTACGATTTAATAATATTATTACTCTGCAGTTTTTATTGTATCCTGCATTTCATGTGAAGCCCATGTTTGTAGGACTAGAGAAAATTATTATTTTATTATGTAAACTATTTACTTCACTGGATAGGGATCTATTTTTTTCATCTCAAAGCTTGGCATGACCCATAAGCTTATTAATGAGATTGATGTTAATTTCGAATTTTGGATATGTGGAAAATGTACATTTAGTTTGATTTAATATTGCTCAGTGACAATGTAGCAAAATCTCTTCAAAATAACTTCACAAATTTGTAATTATAATTAATAGAAATGCAATTTATCTGCAAATGCTTGTTTATTATAGTACAATTCCAGTGTATCATTGTAATGTAACCTTTCAGTTTTTGGTTTCTACAGTGTTAGTTATTAAAAATTTTGTTTGTTACAATGAATTCTTAAAAGAATATGCCTAATGATTGTGCAAATATGAGAAATATTTGTTCTGAAAAGGTTATTGTCAATAGAAGTGAATTATTTATTTTTCAACAATGATGAGATATATCTCAGTGATTTTTCATTTACTGTTATACCTTCTGAAGAGAATATGATTTTCTGACTTTGATCCTAGATTAACTCATAATAGATTTGAATACTTCCTCAACTTCCTTTTTGTCAATTTTCCTTTTTCACTTTTTTTTTTTTTTTTAATTTATTTTTAATTTCTGCATCTTGACAGGATCAGAATTATCCTGCTCTTTCAAAGAGCGTTGTAATTTCACTGCATTCATGTAAAAATAAAAATTAAATACTTTTTTATTTATTTGGTTTTATAAAATTAAAATGTGCATTTCGTATGACTGTAGAATTTGGCACTACCAAAATGAATGATGTTAATTCTTGTGCTTCCCATGAATCACCACTTAACATATTTGGCTGTGTTGTGGGGTAATAAATACATTTCACCTACAGTGTTGCTTAATGTTAGGACCAGATTTAAACATGCAATACTCATAAAACTGCTGCATTTTGTGCAGAAGCATGTCTACAATCTAATGAACACCAATGTTTTTGCTTGTGAAGGAAAATGGCAGATGCCTTTAAGTGTGAAAAATCAGCTTGCATTGTGTATTTAGAATCTTCTATTCTAAATTATTTTTAAAGAATTGTACATCACTCTGAAAATTTACTTACTTACTATTAAAAAGTATTGTTTAATATGTACTGTTATGTATTGTCATGAGATTGGCATTATGAACTACTGTACTACATAATCTTGGCTGTCTCTATTCTGAACACCTTATACCATTTGGAAGAATTTTTATACTTTTCAGATAATACTGTAAAATATTTTTAAATACACACTGACTATTCATTAGTTATAATATACATAATAGCCCAAGTTGAATTCCCTATGCGCATATCAACAGGTTATCTGATTTACTTCACTGTTTTTTGAAATTGACCATGCAAGAAATGTGCAAAAATGGGTTTTACTATTAGATAATGAGTTCTACTTTGGAAAAATCCATCTATTCACTTTTGCTTCATTGTGTTACACTTGCTGGAATCCCTGAAATTGAAAGTAGAGTGAGTTTTATCAGAAGGCATTCAATGATATTAATTGGTTTGAATTAAAATCTGAACTTCTTATTCTTCAGAATTTTATATTAATTATACAGACATTGACTTCATTAATTATTTAATGTTGAGAGATGGCAGTCCTCATCATTCCAGAAAGCAAAGCTGGCTGAAAATTGCTAAAATTTAGATTGCATTTAATTTTTTGTAATCAGGCTGGTTTTTTTTTAATGTTATTTGTTGAAATTAGTTTTAATGTTTACATATTATTTATTAGTTTCTATTAAAATCATTGATAAGTGCCTGTAATGGAAACAATTTATTTGAATTATTAGAACATCTGTGATGCATTAAGTGAGATTTTATATAAGAATTAATTCCCTTTTTGTTTTTACTGCTTATTTAATTTATTTTTCAAAGTATTTTGTCTTCAAATTGGTAATTTTTTTGAGGGAGGGGGACCCAAGATACATAAATGCAACTGTAAGTACACGTTTTTTTCAGGTGTATAGTTGATATTCACAGCACAATATACACAGGTTAACTTTGATGACTACTAATCAATTTTTTTTACTGTGAATATTTATCTTATCTTGTTTAATTTAAAAAAATGATTTTTCAAAAGTTAATAGTTTTTATTGAAAGAACTCTTGTGTAACATAATTTCTGTTGGGTAATAACATTTTTTTCCTGTTTTGATACTATTCATATCAGCAATAAATATTCTATGTGAAGTTTTGGGCCAATGCTTTGTGAATATTTAACTGAAATTTTGAGTTGTGATATTAGAAAAATGTGACATGGAAATGTACTCATTATAAATGAATTATAGGTGATACTATTGCCAACTAATTATATTGTGTCAAAACATTTCTGCATGAAATGAAGGATATTCATTAGATTTTTGTTATTTGTAATCATGTTATTAAAAAAAGAAATATTGGTGTTAAAGGCATCTATATTTAAGCTAATGACTTCAGTATTTTTGTACTTGTAGATTTATGATTTTATTGACTAAAATTATACAATTATATGTGGATTTTACAGCATACTGTGATGTAATAGGAAAAATGTTATGTACAAAATTTATAAGACTTTGTTCTCATTGATGTTCCATACTATCAACTGTATATACTGTAAGTCAGAAATCAATGTGTGTCCTGTTTATTTGAAAGCTAGGTTGACTGAAATAAATGGACTGTCCAGTTATTTTTGTTTCTTGGTTGTTTAGCATTTTTTGCAATTACAATACTGGAATGAGTTTTTAATATTTTTTATGCTAAAAATTAATGAAAAGAAGGAAAGAAAATGAAACATATATAACATTGCAAATAAAGAATTGGGTTAAAATTGAAGTGAGTGCTGCAGAAAATACAGGAGTTTGACTTCAGGAGGTAAAAGTATAAATTTTAACTATAGGTAGTACAAACAAGTTTAACTATAGTATATTTTAACTATAATAGGAATTTGACTTGAGGAGGTAAAAGTGTATATTTTAACTACAGGTCGCACATGCTTTCTTATATTATTGAGAACACATATGCAATAACAGACTTCTACAAGAATTCAGCAGTCTCATGAAAATCTAACAAAGTTCAAGAAGTGTCAAAACAAATGCACATCTTTAGAGTTTTGGAAATTTAAATGGTTAAATGAAAATGACTTTCAGCCAGGGAATCCAGTATATTCCCCTCTATCTTTACAAGTTTAAAAGAAACAAATTTATTTGCTTAGTCAAGAACTTCAACCACAACACTTGAACTTTTGCGTTGTGCAATATGACCACTCACTTTTTATTGAAATCTCTGAATAAAGGATGTCAACCGATTTTTAACATCCCAATTATTGTGGAACGTAAAGGAAGTATTGCTTTCATTCAAAAGCTGGTAATATTTTGAAAACATAAACATGAAATGATTTGAAAATTGTATTGTCATTAAAACAAATTTCTCAATTCAATTTTTAAAGAATAGGATGAAATATGAAAAAATGAAAGAAAAAATTGAATTTTTGCAACCATTGAAATCTCGTAGAGTTTAATGAAAATCGTACCATACCTTACTTATAAGAGCTTAATTTGCTCTTCAAAAATAAAAATTAAAGAAAAAAGTGAGCAGTTTTTGAAAAATTAGTTCACATACTTTTGAAGAATTGTCACAAGTTCACTCAAAATTGTGCCAAAACTACCAATTTTGGAAATATTAAATAACATTATTTAAAGATCAAATATCGAGAAATAGGTTGCATTTAGAAAGAAATCTTTCAATATTCAAAGCGTACGATACATTGGAAAAAAATTAAAACTTGTATTTTTGAAAATTTCAGAGGGTTTAAAGAAAAGTAGCTGCACCCATGCAATCATTCTTCACTTTTTAAATCATTGTTTCAAAAGTGGAAATAACATATACTCTCTGGTACTGGCTCAACTTCAAGTCTGGAAGTGAATTGTACATTTGAGCATTGTAAACCCAACATGATGAGCCTATTGATGCATCAATTTAATTTTACATAGATTTCTAGCTTCTGCTTATTTCTGACAACCTTGCAATACTCCCCTCACATGCCATAATCTGTCAACTTCTATTTTTCAGTTAAATCTCTTTGATGGGAGTGTATTCTTGACCCAGCAATAATTCTCTTCTGCACTTTCTTACATAAGTGTGCACAGAAGAAACTAGTGGTGCTACAGAATGGCACAGACTTTCCTGTATTTATTTTCTATTTCCTTTGGTCTCGGCTAGGTATTTGGACTTGCCACATTTTCTTACCAGCTGCCATCTGTCACTGCCCAAAGTACATTTCTGTGACATTTTATTAATTTTTCGTTTTCCTAGTAGAACAAATATTATTTTAAGAATATTACAGACCAGAAAAATCTTCTAAATGGCAATTTTCTTTAAAAAATTTGGAGCCGTAAAAAAAAAAAAGGTGTTTACCCTCTACTAAAAATGCCAAATTTGAAGCTGTTTTTCACAGGAACTTTTTGAGTTTTCAAAAAACCTCATTTGAACTCTTTGAAGAACATCAACTCACAAATACAATATTGTTTACAAATTGTTGGAAATGTGCATATTAACGGTGTGAGAGATCTTTCAAAAAAATTACTATTGTGTAATTTTTGATGAAACAAAAAAATACCCCAAATTGAACTTTACGTCGTATTAAAGAAGCCGCTTTTGAGAAAATTGCATTTGAGCCTTTCTGAAAATGTGGAATTTTGAGCTGGTTTTCACAGAAAACAGTTGAGTCCTCAAGAAAGTTTACTTGACATTATTTAAAGCACATGTATTTGAAAATATAATATTGTGAACGAATTGCCACCAATGTAAATATTGACAACGTGACACCAATGTAAATATTGACGAATTGCCACCAATGTAAATATTGACAATAACAAGTCAAAAAAATTATGTTTGTAATTTTTGAAAAAAAAACAAAAGAATAGAGCAGTATGGTGTTTATGCCATCTCACTAAGTACTTTTAGTACTATCCCTTCCAAAAATGTAAAAAAAAAATTAGAAGCCCTATTTGAGGAAATCTTGATTTTGTAATTTTTTAAAATTGCATGAAAACTACTAAAATTTTCAAAAAATGTACAGGGTCCTAATGAAAGAATTCACTTTGGAGAAAAAATTTTATTTGGAGGAAAAATCTGTATCTTCAATTTTGCAGTTGTAGGAAGACGCCGAAAAAATTAAAACTTAAGCAATTATCCAAAATTTTGAGTTAACCGTGAAAATCGGACGTATGTCACCTTAAAATGTGTAATTTACTCTATTCTTACAAGAAATTTAAAGAAACTAGTGGTGCTACACAACGGCACAGACTTTCCCGTATTAGCTTTCTATTTCCTTTGGTCTCCGCTAGTCATTCGGGCTTGACATATACTCTTGCCAGCTGCCATCTATCGCCGCCCAAACTACATTTTTTTTTTTTTGACATTTTCTTATTTTTTCGGTTTCCTAATAGTTTGAACGGAAATATTAATTTCAGAATATTATAGAATAGTAAAACCTCGTCCTAAATAGCAATTTTCATTGAAAACATTTTGAGCCGATTTGAAGAAAATGGCACACAAGCGCTACTAAAAATGCGAAATTTGAGGCTCTTTTTCACAGAAAATTTTTGAATTTTCGAAAAACTTCATTTGAAACACATTATCTCACAAATACAATAGTTTTCAAATTGCTGGTAATGTGCCTATTAGAGGTGTGAGAGATCATTCACAAAAATTACATTTGTAAAATTAAAAAAAATAAGAAAAAAAATACCCCAAAATGAACTTCACGCCATATTAAAGAGTGTAATTTACACTATACGTTTGAAAAGATTGAAGAAAAAGGGTTCCCCCCGATAAGATGGTAAAAAGTTCCCCTCAACCAAATTACATATGAGTGGTTACACTATAATTCTAACATAAAAATAATATTTTTGAAAGGTTCCGTAGCCTCCGTCCTACCACCCACACCCCTATATAGCCAAAAACGTGTTTTTTTAATTTCAATTTTTTTCAACAACTGAACACTATTTTATCAGACTGAAAAAAATATGATAAATAAGAACACAACTTGGACTATCAGAAAAATATTTTTCAATATTTTCTCAGGCCCAAATTCGAACACAAAAAAATATTTTCGAAAAAAAATATCAAGAAATATTTTTTACTGTGTCTTAGAAGCCTGGAACAGGCTCGGAAAAAATGTCAAAGGTTCCTCTTCACACACAAATTGTTGTGTATTTTTTTCAGATTTTTCCGATTACTGGGCTGCAGTTAAAAAAATATTTTTTAACGCCTTTAAAACACCCCGCCTTTAAAACACCCCCGCCTTTAAAACACCTGGACTTTCAATATACTTTGAAACTGACTGCAACGGTTCTCTGCATTTATTTTAGTGTTTATTATACATTTGTATACATTGCTGTATCACCCAATAAAGTTTTGATTTTGGAATATACTTACGAAGTATCATTTTTAAAGCTTTCTAATCCTTTGTATGAGAATATCATACGCTAAGGAAAGATAATAGTGTTTGGCAGTTTATTAAATAATAATTCCGTCATATTGAGGGATAATTGGGGGACATGTGGAAAAATGAAGGGGAAGAGGTTAAACCCAGATTTACAAGAACTGTTTTACTTGTCTTAGAGCACAGACACTGGCACGAAAATAATCTTAAAACTTCATCTCAGAATGCTTGTGAATGTTTTTCATATTTTTTTAATAGCTGGGACATAGTTTTTAAAAAAACTAAGACATTTGTAGTCAACCACTTGGCAGTTCGGCAGTTGCAGCGTCCTAAGCGTCCTAAGCACGTGCGACCTTGCTTGAGGAGGAAGGCCACAGAATAGCAGCTAAAACGTTGACAACTGAGCCTAGAACGCGGCGCCTCCCGAACAGATAAATAGTAACGCATTGGTTGCGGAAGCCAGTGGTCTCACGTCTGTAGATTGTTTCAGGCTAGAGAAAAAGTTGTCTTTTCCTTTACCTAAGTATTTGTTCTTGTATACGTATAAATATGGAGACTCTCGTACAATCTGTACACGTGCGAAAACTCTGCTCTTTGTAAATAATAATTGTACGAAAATTGAAAATTGACTTAATGTAGCACCCAACTGCAACGCTCATCCCCCGAAAAGTATTTTACGGCATTATAGACCCTGTACTGTGCGAGAGAATTCATTCCAATATTGCTGAGCGTTGAGATAAAAATTCGCAGAAAATAAAATAGTCCCGTTAATTTTATCGTGAAAGATAATTTCAGTATTTTCCTTCAATTTAATTTTACATTGATATCGGCTTCTCTTTTCTGTCCATCTGTGCTACGGAAAAGGCGCACCCAAAAGATCTAATATGGAAAATTGTAAAATGGAACGATCATGAAAGTGGTATTTTGAAAAATACATCCCAACAACATAATCGGGGCCTAATATGTTCCCCTTCACTTCCCCACTGTCCCCCATCTATACTGCACACGAAATGTCCCTTATCATTTCCCCATTTGTCATCTACCTGTCCCCCAAAACATGTGTGTTAGAATTTACTTGTTCTAAAAAAAAAAGGCGTGTCCCCATGAGACAAGCAACATGGTTAAAAGACCTAGGAAGCATCGCTTCCGAGTTATTTACCATTATAATGTGTGTTGCAATAATCTTTTTTTGTATGTCATAATCTGCAAACTTCTATTTTTTCTTCTAAAATCTGTTTGATGTAGGATGGGGTGTAATTCTTTACCCACCAGTATCACACTTACAAGGTCTTGTGTCGATTGTTTCTTATAAATTGCCAAAACTATCGTCTTTCCATCGCATACGATTACTTATGCAAACGATTAGAAAGCTTTAAAAATGATACTTCGTAAGTATATTCCAAAATCAAAACTTTATTGGGTGATACAGCAATGTATACAAATGTATAATAAACACTAAAATAAATGCAGAGAACCGTTGCAGTCAGTTTCAAAGTATATTGAAAGTCCAGGTGTTTTAAAGGCGGGGGTGTTTTAAAGGCGTTAAAAATATTTTTTTAACTGCAGCCCAGTAATCGGAAAAATCTGAAAAAAATACACAACAATTTGTGTGTGAAGAGGAACCTTTGACATTTTTTCCGAGCCTGTTCCAGGCTTCTAAGACACAGTAAAAAATATTTCTTGATATTTTTTTTCGAAAATATTTTTTTGTGTTCGAATTTGGGCCTGAGAAAATATTGAAAAATATTTTTCTGATAGTCCAAGTTGTGTTCTTATTTATCATATTTTTTTCAGTCTGATAAAATAGTGTTCAGTTGTTGAAAAAAATTGAAATTAAAAAAACACGTTTTTGGCTATATAGGGGTGTGGGTGGTAGGACGGAGGCTACGGAACCTTTCAAAAATATTATTTTTATGTTAGAATTATAGTGTAACCACTCATATGTAATTTGGTTGAGGGGAACTTTTTACCATCTTATCGGGGGGGACCCTTTGGTGCCATTAATGAGAAAATGGTGTTTGAGCGTTTCTGAAAATGCGGAATTTTGCGCTAGTTTTCATAGAAAACGGTGGTTTTCGAGAAGCTTTATAGGACATTATTTAAAGAAAGTGTACTCATAAATGTAATAATGTGAACCAGTGGAATGAACCAGTGCATTCCATGGAATGAAGGGAATGAGTCATTCCCGTACGCAAAGCACAGAAAAATCCTTTCTATATTTAAAACATTCGTTGCTTATGGCCACAGCAAAACTATTTACTCAACTCAGATTCTGAGCTAAGTACTAGTGGTTGAACCGCCATCGATGTTTTTAAAACGGTGTGTAAATTCGTCTCGTGACGTCAGCGAAGCTTCGTTCTTCGAAGATGCAGGCGTTCGACTTCGTCATGCCTCGTGAAAAGTCGGGTCAGTCCGTGAGTGCCCGAGGAGAATGAATTTTAGAAATTCAATTGTGATCGACTGGTAGCAATTTCAAGTTCGAAATAATTTATTATTTTATCTTTTTGAGAGTGTTTTTTGTACGTGCTAACTACATTATGATACAATGAATGTATAAAGCACGTAATAATGCCGAGAACGTTTATATTAAGTTAAAGAAAGTATTTTAAACAAACTACTTCTTTGCGTACCGTTCTGCAGTTCTCCCTTGCGGGAAGGGAATGCATCGGTGAACTCATTCCGCGCAGTAGTCATGGCATCTAGCGAGGAAAGTGGGAACAACCCGCGTTGACAGGCAGAGCCGACGCCCTCGGATCCCTTGCTGATAATCTCAGTTTCCGGTGATACATTCTAAGTAGGCACGATCAACTTTCAGAAGAATAAAGCATTACTAATATTTCGAGAAATCATCACACATAAGAATTGCAGATGGAAGTTTGGATCGTATTCGCCCTTGGTCTATTATGAGATAAATTCTACCAGGATTCGTGAGAGTTGATACCAAAAATAATAAATATTTGCATTCAGAGCAAAAACAAATACAAGATGCAAGAAAGAGAACAGGACGTGAAATTTGTCCAAGGAATTTAAACCGCAGAGCATCCAGAGAATGTGAAAAGTGTAAGAAAACAGTAGAACAGACATCACATTCATTGTTTGTATAGATCGTGAAAAACATTATTACTGAACTATATAGATGCATTTTCAAATTAACATTCACCATATATTAAAGTTTACGCACTTATTTTTCATTTGATGAAATAAAAAAGATGCTTTAGTGCATTGATGGATTTTATAAATGTGTTAATAATTTTAAATAACTAAGGACTCGATAAATAAGGTTAAGTTGTAAGTCACATAAATACCGAATTATATTTGTTTATAATGTTAGAAGGCATTTAGCCAACGAAATTTTCCCTGGGGTCTGTTTACTCCCGGGCGACCAGTTACGTTCGTATGCAAGACGTCCGGGTTAATATTCACATTTTGTGAAAATTCGTATCATCTTTAACTGTTTTACGTTTTTTATACCTTGGACTTCAAAAGTGCTTCCCCTACTAAAATTATCAACGCACGCCACTGATGTGAACAAATTGCCGCAATGCAAACAGTAATGAGAGACAAGTCAAAAAAATATATTTTTGTAATTTTTTATAAAAAAGAATAGGGGAATATGGACTTTATGTCATCTTATAGACTATATTAGGCACTATCCCTAACAAAAGTTCAAAGAAAAAAAATTGGAGGATGTTTTTAAGAAAATCTTGTTTTTATAATTATTTACAATTGCACATATTGCAAGCAGTATTGCTGCGAGAACTACTAAAATGTTCAAAAAATGTATATGACCATAATGAAAGAACTCACTTTGGAGAATAAATTGTATTTGAAGGAAAAATTCCTATCTTTAATTTTGTAGGTGTAGGAGAGGCCGAAAAAATTCAAACTTCAAGAATTTTCAAAAATCAGAGTTCAACCGTGAAATTAGGAGATATGCCACCTTAATAAGTGTATTTTACTCCATTCTTACATGGAATTTAATGAAAAAATTTGGAGCCGTTTTTGAAAAATTTTTGGAAATGTCCGGAGGGCTTACGTAAAGTACCCCCAAAAATGAATGAATGTTTTTGAAAATCTTGGAGCTTTGACTCAGGCCAGATTGACAGGGGTTTCTTCAATTTGGAAAAAATCGTACGCATGTTTTTTAAGCGCTAGTGGTGTTTACATACACAGGTCAGACAGACGGAGAAACAGACGGACGGACGTATTACTTTCTATCTACTTTTTTGTTTTTTCGGTATCAAAGACTTACACACTAGACTGGCTACAGCACTTGTTAGAAGATTTTTTTCTTAATTTAGCAACTGGATTTATCCACTTTTTCGTTATCACGGCACGGCAACGAATTCTTTGTGCCGAAAATTCGCCATTGTTTTCGACGCAGCATTACATAACTTTCCCCATACTACGTATATTATTCCGTATATAGGTACGTATACGGGAAAGTAAATATTCATAATATGTGGTGTGAATTTTGAAAGATCATTGATTTAAATCAATATTTATTTCTATATTATTGAAGGAATGTTTTATTTTTATTGTAAGTTCGTTATGTATAATTCGTTTATAATATTTAATGTGACGCGTGTTTCAATTTAATTAAACTTTGAATGGTTTCGCTTGAAAAAATTAATTTGCAGTGAATTGGAAAATTGAATTCGCGCCACCAATACGAAACGGACAACTTCCGTACTCTGTGTATTCTCTCTGACTACTAAACTTGATTTGTCTTTACTTCCAGAGCACTACGGTGGTCTTCTTTTTCCGGTCGGACACAGTGGCAGACAGCGAACATGGTGAGTAGATAACATGTGCTTAAATATAAATCCTATTTCATCGACTTTTACATGAATAATATGAGATTTATATTGGGACGTATGATGTTATTATGAAATAGATGTGAAGTATTAGGTTTTAGTTGATTCCCTTAGGGCTGAAATATGTTGCGTCCACATGCCAAAAGTAGCGGCTGATGTTAGTAGTGTTAGAATGAACATATGTTCAACAGGCAATAATAATCTATGTAGTGGTAATCACTACGTAGATGTTCGTAAGTTAAATATAGATAAAATAAAACAGGTATATTGGTACAGAATAAAGTAACTAGGTAGTGTAACTAGGGAATTTTACTTCTATTGCTAGCAAACATTGTCCATGTCTTAATTGAATTTATTTCATTGTTTCAGGCGCGTGGACCTAAGAAGCATTTGAAGCGTTTAAATGCTCCTAAAGCATGGATGTTGGACAAACTTGGAGGAGTCTTCGCTCCTCGTCCCAGTACTGGTCCTCACAAATTGCGGGAATGTTTACCTTTGGTGATTTTTCTTCGTAATCGGCTCAAGTATGCCCTGACGAACTGTGAAGTAACGAAGATTGTTATGCAGCGACTTATCAAGGTTGACGGCAAGGTGCGAACTGATCCGAATTATCCAGCTGGTTTTATGGGTGAGTTTTGAGACAATGTAATGTATAGCTTATTCATACAAAGTTAATGAACTCTGTGGCAGTGAATGGTATTCAATATCAACTGGTGGTACCTAAGTTTTGATTGGGATCTTAAAAGCTAGTTGTAGTTGTTGGTTTTATTAAGAGTTACATAGTTTGTCATGTTCCACAGGATTATTTGAATATTCACTTTTAGGTTAAGCTATTGAGCCCCAATCTTATTTTTCAACATTTTAGAAAATATTGTATGAGAAGCATAAAGGCACTAAATGTAGCCAGTTTAAATAATTTTTCAAATATAAGTTGTTAGAAGATTCACAGGTTTATAAGGTAGTAATGGCAGTAATAAGAATATATAGTTTTGTTGAAGAAAGATTTATTGCATTTATTTTGTATGCTACATTGCATTATTTTTGAAAAATTAGTGCTATTAATAAAAGATCGGACAATTTTTGTTCTCATTTTGCTTAATTCAAGCACAAAATTTAAGGAAAAATGAGATTAATTTTTGAGAGAATTTTAAAATTTATCCCAGGTTTCAGTACCTCCAAAATTAAGATCAATTTCAAATTCTTAGGATAATGAGCATGACTAGATCAAAGGGATTGTATCAGACATGGAGAAAATTCTACAAACAATTTAGGTTCTCATATTGCCACCAGATGAACATGAAGGTTGTGTGTGTGTTTGGTTTGGTGGTTTATATATATGTATAAAACCTATAGTGTGTGTATATATGTAACAAATATATACACACGCTATAGGTTTGAGTGTATTTATAATTTTGAGTTTAAACAATTGAATTTATTTGCAGGAAGTTTTATTTTACTTTTCTCGTACTAGTGAATGCTAGATTGTTCATGAAATTCATATCAGTCTAAAGGTAGGGCAAGCTATTTGAATTGAGTGAACTTACCAATAGAAACTATAATTATTACTAGTCACTATCATTTTTAAGGTTCATTCTAGTAGAAAGTCTATAAAAAAAATTGCCATTTTCAGAAGAACTCAATTCATAATTGTTCTATTGTTCAAACCATCCTCAATTTGATTTTCATTAATCTAAATTGTTTTAAACAAAGTGTTTACTGAATTTTGAAGAAACTTGATCGTAAAATTTTGATCACATACCATTTTCCTCTATGCGTGAAGTTGGTTATGCAGAGGTGCTGCCAGTGGTTTTGTAGTACTAAGCAGACAATAACTTTTCTGATGATGATCATTCCTGTTTAAGTGAAGTTGAACACACAAAGGATAGTATAAATTTAACTTCTCAGGGAAGTGGATGCAGCAAGTGTGTGTCTAGGGCAGTGTTGCAATGCTGCCTCCTCTGAGGTACAGCTGTTGCAGAAATTGTTAATGTGCTTTCAAAGAAGAAGTTAATATTAAATTAGAGGTAAAGTCACACATAAATTCAGTAAAACATTTTTCGATTGATTCAGATAATGACCACTGAAAATCACAAATTTTGAAGTAATTTAAACCTTTCGAGAACTTGAATTGTGCGTACATCATTTCATTGAGGAGTCAATTTTAAATTATCATGCATGTCGTGATTCAGATTAGGTCAGATCGAAGCTCTTCTTTACACATTATTAAGTAGAGTCAAAACTGACATATATTAATTTCACTTTTGGTCGTAGCTTGTGCTTATTTGGTCAAACTGCATAACCCACAGTGAAAACAGTTGATTGGTAATTGTTTCAGGTTTAGGTTCATTAAATGTTACAATGAATAGGTGTGGATCAGATCGAAGCTCTCCTTCACAAATTGTGAGAGAGTCAAAACTTATCTATTTTAAATTCACTGATGGTAACAGCCTGTGTTTACATAGTCTGAACTGCATAATCAACATTGAGAACAGATGGTTATAGTTTCAATTTTAGGTTATTTTGTGACAATGAGTCACTGTAGGTCAGATCGAAGTTCTTCTTCACAAATTGTGAGAGAGAGTCAAAACTGGCCTATATTAAATTCACTGACGGTCGCAGCTTGTGCTTGCGTAGTCTAACTGCATAACCAACAGTGAAAACATTGGTTATGGTTTCAATTTTAGGTTACATTATGTTGCAATGAGTCGGTGTTGGTCAGATCGAAGCTCTTCTTCACAAATTGTGAGAGAGTCAAAACTGGCCTATATTAAATTCACTGACGGTCGCAGCTTGTGCTTGCGTAGTCTAACTGCATAACCAACAGTGAAAACATTGGTTATGGTTTCAATTTTAGGTTATATTATGTTGCAATGAGTCAGTGTTGGTCAGATCGAAGCTCTTCTTCACAAATTGTGAGAGAGAGTCAAAACTGACCTATATTAAATTCACTGACGGTCGCAGCTTGTGCTTGCGTAGTCTAACTGCATAACCAACAGTGAAAACATTGGTTATGGTTTCAATTTTAGGTTACATTATGTTGCAATGAGTCGGTGTTGGTCAGATCGAAGCTCTTCTTCACAAATTGTGAGAGAGAGTCAAAACTGGCCTATATTAAATTCACTGACGGTCGCAGCTTGTACTTGCGTAGTCTAACTGCATAACCAACAGTGAAAACATTGGTTATGGTTTCAATTTTAGGTTATATTATGTTGCAATGAGTCAGTGTTGGTCAGATCGAAGCTCTTCTTCACAAATTGTGAGAGAGAGTCAAAACTGACCTATATTAAATTCACTGACGGTCGCAGCTTGTGCTTGCGTAGTCTAACTGCATAACCAACAGTGAAAACATTGGTTATGGTTTCAATTTTAGGTTACATTATGTTGCAATGAGTCGGTGTTGGTCAGATCGAAGCTCTTCTTCACAAATTGTGAGAGAGAGTCAAAACTGACCTATATTAAATTCACTGACGGTCGCAGCTTGTGCTTGCGTAGTCTGACTGCATAACCAACAGTGAAAACATTGGTTATGGTTTCAATTTTAGGTTACATTATGTTGCAATAAGTCGGTGTTGGTCAGATCGAAGCTCTTCTTCACAAATTGTGAGAGAGAGTCAAAACTGACCTATATTAAATTCACTGACGGTCGCAGCTTGTGCTTATGTAGTCTGACTGCATAACCAACAGTGAAAACAGTTTGGTTACAGTTTCAGTGTTAGGTAACTGAATGTATTACAATGAGTCGATATACCTCAGATTGAAGCTCTTCTTCACAAATTGTTAGTCAGAACCACAGTGTAAGATACATAGATGTGTGAACTAGCCACCTTTGAGGCAAATTTTCTGAAGCCGGTTTGAGGCTAGTTCCTCCTTTGTATGTACAAACATTCAAATTTAGGTTACTTTAAATGTTGCAAAGAGTCAGTATAGAACAGATTGAAACTCTCCTTCACACAGTGTGAAAGAGTGAGGACTGATGTATATTAAATTAACTTTCACTCGCTGCTTGTGCTTACTTAGTCTAACTGCATAATCTGTACAGAAAAGTTTGATTATCGTTTCAAGTATAGGTTACTATAAAAATTGCAATGAATTACACTAGGTCAGTTTGAACTCTTTAAGTTCTGCAAATTGAGAGAGAAATTACTGACTTACATGAATTTCACTTGTGCTTAAGTGGGCTAACTGCATAACCCATGATGAGTTGGAATGGTTAGGTTTTAGTTTTAGATTACCTTAAATGCTATAATAAATGAGACTACTTAGGGAGATCTTTTTGGGGTATTGACAGTGAGTACATGGCATGATGATGTGAAATGTGCAAACGCATGGTATATATCATCCTGGTGATCAATGGGAACCTCAGCAAATGACTCAACCTCAACCTTTGTTATAAAATGAATATGCTTCTCTAATGCATACATTTAGGATTGCAATGATTTAAATAGTCTGATTTTAATCATTAATTTAAATCAGGATTTAAATCAAGTAAAAAAATCACGATTTAATTCACAGAAAACTTTTATTGATTAAATTTTTGATATTAAAAGAAAAATATTACATATAATTAGTTATAATCTTTTATCGTACATTTTCGCATACCATAACACTTGTATCTATATAACATTAACTCTTAATATGTAATCAGTATCACATTTATTCAGTTTTGGCTTTGGAGCAAGTGACATAAAATACTACTTTCTAATTCAATCTTTTATATAAAAATACAAGCTTTGCAGCTTTTTTGGTGCCCAACTTATTTCTGATCTTCGACTGGATGAAACAAAAAGTAGAAAATTGCGTTCAATGCAATATTTCTTATATGCTAATTATTCTTCAAACTAATTTGATTTAAATTTAAAAAATTGATTTAAATCAAAAAATCTGATATAAATAAAAAATTCGATTTTATTGATTTTTTTAATCGAATTTTTTTGCAACCCATTATCACATTTGTATACGTAATTAATCGAGCATTAGAAAATAAATCCAGGTAATGGAAATAATGTCACTCTGGTTTGAAATCAATGTATTCAGTTTGTTTGCTAAGTACTCCCCTTTAATTTGAATATCGAAATTTTGCAAACCTCACTAGTTCATGGCCAGCTCAGGATTTTAAGTGCCAGTGAAAAACAGACAATACATTGTTGCCACACGAGATGCTGCTGGCATCTTATGCTAAGTATCGTTTATGAATTCCAAATGAGCATAAGCATTTCCTTATCATATAAGTAACGACTATGAATTCAGCCCTTTGACCTGTTCTAAGCATACCTAGTAGTTATGTAATCACTGTCCAGATGTTAGTTTTTCAATGTTTATCATGGTCAGGCTTTCAGTTTTACGGTGCTTCATTTTAAATGTTTGTTTTTTTTACTTTTTAGATGTTGTCACTATTGAGAAAACAGGGGAGTTCTTCAGGCTGGTGTATGATGTGAAAGGCCGTTTCACAATTCACAGAATAAGTGCAGAGGAAGCCAAGGTAAGCATTTTTAGAAAAAAGAAAGTTAATTGTATTAAAAAGAAAAATTAGTTGCATGTTATCAGTATTTATATGGTAATGTTCAATGAAGAGAAAATGGCACATTGTTTGATTCCTAGTGAAAACTTCTTACTCATCAGAGAAAATTAATATTATTGTAATGACACTGTAGTGTATGTAAATGTTAATTTTTAATGTGTTTTCTCGTTTTTAGTATAAGCTGTGCAAGGTCAAGAGAGTTCAAACAGGGCCCAAAGGCATTCCATTCTTGGTAACCCATGATGGCCGTACTATCCGTTATCCTGACCCAGTCATTAAAGTTAATGACTCAATCCAATTGGATATTGCCACTTGTAAAATCATGGACCACATCAGATTTGAATCTGGTAATTACTTCGTAATTATGTTGTTTATAATTAGTGTTAGAAAGTAGCTGACAAAATGACTTTATCATTAGGCAAAAAATTGTTCCTGTAGAAATTTTACTTTTGTCTCAGTTTCTTGTAGAGTTTTACTTAAAAAGTCTTTTTAGCTGTGCAACTTTTAAACCACCTAAGTGTGCCCTTTTTTTTAATAATTTCATTAATTTGTATCCTTCCACACTTAAAATGTCAGCTAGTTTCCTCTAAAACCTGTTCCTTGTTTTCTTCACTTGTGTCCTCTCAGCTAGTGCCAAAAACACCCTTGACTTTTCAATTACACTCTTAGTTGCAAACCTTGCTTATGGTTTTTGCTGACACCAAACTCACAAGCCAACTAGACTTTTAAAGCCTAAGACTTCATAGACTTTTAAAAGTAGTTCAGTCTGTGAGAAGGGTTGTCATGTTTGTTTTGCCATGTTTTTTCAACAATAACTTTCAGTTCAGATTTGCATGGGTGTGTGTGCACTGCGCAGGCCATTGACAAGTTCTCACAGGGGAAGCTGATATCACCAGTCTTCATGAGGATGCTTTCCATTGGGCAAAGCAGCTGCATTGTTATTTCATAGAGACATTTATTATAATTATCTTTGTAACTTGTAGCAAATTAATCCTGTTTAGAGGTCACTGTTCTAAATAATGATACTGTCCCATCACTACACTTCGGTTTTTCGTTCTTGGCGCACCAAGGTTATGGACGAAGGAGAGGGACGGCTTTCTCCAATAGGGAGTTTCCATGTTACTACTGTGTTGACAAAGCATGCAACAAATTTTGCGAACGTCCTTCTCAACAGGCAGCCCTAGATGTGATTACCATGTGCGAGCTGTGCGAGTGTGTGGCAACACAATGTAACAGCTGACAAAATGTCATGCACCAGGAAAGAGAAACCTAAGTATAGAAGGAGGTACTGAACTGAATCAACTGTATCTCTACAGTTCTTCTGTATTTGATTCTATAACAGTTGAAAATTACTAGAAGTGACCACTTATAGAGGTCAATTTACAATGGGTGCTTTGTCACTGCTGCTTATACTGTGATTTTTCTAACTTTGCCCCTCAAGGCCACTCACATCCCATCTTTGCATGGAATATGTCGAGGTATTTCACATTTTTCTCAGCCATTCCACTAGATTTCGCATGATCCCAACTGTATCAAGCAGTGCTTGCGATCATGCGACTTCTACCGGCAAGACCGAGAGAGACGTGAAATGCCATGTGATATTCCGTTGCCAAGATGAGCTTTGAGTGGCCTTGAGGGACAAAGTTAAAGAAATTGCAGTATAAACAAGGGACTTTTATGTGTATTAAGAATCATGTTGATTCCACAATAAAACTGCCTATATTTGAGGTGGCTGTTTGATCAGGTTTCATATCAGGTATGTGGGAAGCATACTTACCATATTCTGAGGTACCGTTAATGAATTAATGGGAAAGCGTGCAAGTAACCACCATTATACCACATATTTTTCAATAACAAAACAACCATTAAGTAGAATTTAATGCTTCAAAAACTGTCTTCCATTGTTATAAGTTCGTCGGTGAATGCAGTAGTTTTCAACGAAATGTTTTTTGATAGGGCTGTATTGCACAAAAATGATAAAATTTCTGTGAACGAAGAATGCATTTTTTCTAAATCATGTTAACAGAAGGTGCCACAAGCTTATTGGTAACATGGATGCAAGAGAGGTGTTTCAAGAGAACGAAACTATAAGTAATTCAAAATTAAAGATTTTTGTGAGTTAGGACAGTATTGCACTGGGCCCCTCAAATAGAGTATCTATGTTTTTAAATAAAATTAGAATAATTTAATGATACATCTTAAAACTGATGTTTTAATAAACTTTTTTCCTCTTTTAAAGTAATTCATGATAAAAAATCACTTAATGATTTTGGTTTAAAGTAAAAACATGTAATACAGCTTTAAAAAAAATTATTTCAGGAAAATGTTATTTAAATTTAATAAGATCTGATTTATTTGATTTTTTGGTTTAGCAAGTGAACTACCGTGGCAAAATCTAGACAATATAGTATGTAGTATTTCATCAAAATAGTGTAATACTTTTTTGAAATTATGAAATTAAATTAATGTGAAATATAAAAGAAAGACAACGTTAGCATTTTGTGCCCTTTGACTGTGAGGTATATATGTGTGCCATGTGGCACTGAGGTCAAGGTAGGTCGCATTGCACAAAAGAAAATTCACAATTTGAGGTACAAATATGTACCCTAGCTTTTATTTTATTTTGGAAAAGCTTACAATATGAGCTTTAGTTTTTCTTGGAACACCGTTTATCTGCACATATCCTGTTCAAAAATTTGTGATCCTTGCAGAAACATGATTTGCAGTAACATTTCTGGGACACATTGCTCAACGTTTTCACACACTTGGCATGATTTTGTGCATACTCTCGATCATAAATTGAATCATCCGAGGAAAAGTCTACTGCTACATCATTGCTGTTCAGTTCGGAAGAAAGTTCAAGTTCATCTAAATTTTCTTCATCACGTGAAGTACTTGTGACAAAAAAATCTGATCACCTAACGCTATGAAAGACAATTTTTCAACACTTATCAAATCCAAGTAAATCAAAATGATGTTATTACTAGACAGAGTGACAAGGCATAGTGGATAACAATATGATCAAAAATCATACAGTGACAGTCAAGATCATACAAAGAGAGTGTTGCCACAAATAAATTTCAAAACTAAAATTTTGTTCCTTGTGTAAAGTGTTTAGAAATGTGTAAAAAGAATCAAATTAATTTCCCGGTAGAAAAATAAGAACTATTCTAAAGGACAGATTTAATGCAAGTCAGTGTATTTATGGAAGAAAAACTAATTTTTAAATGCAAACCGTAGCGATAGTTTCCTTCATATCCAATATGTAAGTTCAGTGTGTTAAACTTCCATACATGAGGTATCAGCAAAAACCACAGATTATCTGGTGGTCTGTGTGAGGTACAAATATGTGCCTCATAGCACTTCAGACAAAGAAGCCGTGGTACACATGCATACATCATAGCAGTTAATTTGTTTGTCATTGATATTTTTCAGCCCTAGTATTCACACATCTATTTGTCTCTTCTGCTATTGTTGTTATTCAAAGACATTCTTTGCCTTTTTATATTCATTGTTTTTGCAATTTAGTTTGTATGAAGTAGCGAAAGAGTACTGCTTCAAATATTGCCCTCAGAATGTGATTGTTGTTTCAAATAATTTATTTATTTTTCAGGCAACCTGTGTATGATCACTGGTGGTCGTAACTTGGGTCGTGTGGGGACTGTTGTGAGTCGGGAACGCCATCCTGGCTCATTTGATATTGTTCATATCAAGGATACCCAAGGACATACTTTTGCCACAAGGTATTCTGATAATTTTAATTTCTCTATATAAAGTTACATTTTTTATGTTCGTGTTATGGCAGTGTTTTGAAAGGATTTAATTGGAAATATGGTTGTTTTTAGTATGGGCCATAAAGCCATACTTATAAATGTACTTATACTAAATAGTACATAGAGTTCAGGAAATTATTTGAAATAGTAGCATTGTCAAATGTGCAAATGTAGGGCAAAATTCACCACCACTTTTACATTGGTCTTTTAACATGATAAAATGATTCGGATAATGTGAGCATTTACCAGCTAATTGAGTTAGTCAGATTCTCATTGTTACAAACATATTGTGTATATAAATTAAATTGTTCATGTATGTAGCAGTGGTAACATTTCCTGATGAATTTGGTTTTTATATGATGCTAGTATGCTGTGTTGAGAGCAGTTGGTTGGTGGGAATTTCACAGGAGATGGCAAAAACACTCTTGTTATTCTAATGTCATTATTTCACATATCAAGTACAAGTACGAGAGAGTATGGTGTAGCACCACTTGTTTAACACTAGAACAACAGCCTTTTCTACATACCTAGAACGACAGGAGCAGTCATTTTGACTGCAAGAATTTTTTAATGAGACTAAAAACACAATGTTTATGGTTTTGTAGTTTTATTAAGTTTAATTATTAATTTCAAAAAAATGATCACTAACAGTACTGCAACGCAACAATAATAGGGCCTATTACAATAATACTACTCCAAGGATAATATTGCACTGATAGAAAATGGACAAACAATACCCTTTTTGTTTTCTGGATTAAACTCCACAGTTGATGCAAATTTTTTTCATGCTTTTGGTGCATTTTCCACATACAGGTCTCTGGCAATGATCACATTCGTCGACAGTTTTGTTGCCACATTTTTTGTGGAACATTGGCGATGGGCTTTCTTCACCAACTGCGTTGTTCCAATTGTTTGTTTCTTATTGTCACACTTTTTGCACAGTTCTGCGGCCAAATCTTGAAGAGATTATTTTCTTCTTATTTTCTTTCCTGTGACCTCTTTATGTAGTAGCCAACTGTTTATTCCTGCTAGATCTTACATATTACAAAATATGTGCAGTGGCCATCTTCTTGACCCTGCCTTTACGGAATATTTTCGAGCCATTTGATCTAATATGTCAACATCATACTTGGTGTTATTGTAGTAGACCACTGTGGCAGGTTTCTTCTTTGCATCTGAACCAACCTCAACCTCATGATGAAGAGAGCTCAATATCATAACATTTGTGTTTCGTTTACCATGGTAAACAGTAAGAGTAATGTCGCCGTTCTTTAGAATCTGCGTTGAATAAAGTGTTTGTTTACTAGTTTTTACTTCAACTGGTATTTCTCGCCTTTGTTTATTCATTGTGCCCACAATACTGTTTTTCTTTGCTTTCGTGTTTTTGTTGCTACTTTCAGACTCGTAAAATAGTTGTCTGTTGTGACATTTCGTCCTTTATTTAGGAAAGGCTCTAATAATTTAAGAACCACATGCTCTGATAAACTTTCATTATTTGACAGTTTTCCCAAGATGTGGAATTCCGTTTAGAAAGTATTTGGCATCAACATCGGCTACAACCCAAAACTTGATTCCAAATTTATCTGGCTTATTTGCCACATACTGAGTAAAATGACACCGTGCTTTTGTTGGAAACAATTGTTCATCAACACACAGTTTCTCTCCAGGTACATAACATGATGCACAATTTTCAATAAATTTCTCCCAAAGTTCTGATATGTGAGCAAACTTGTCTTCTTTTATTCGACGTGATCTGGTTTCTTTGAAGTCAAATCGTAAAAATCTGAGAATACTCTTGAACTGATCTCTTGACATGTTTTTTTTTGATAAAAGGAATTCCCGAGTCTTCTGACCATAGGCTGTTCAATTCAACACCTTTAGCACAATAAAAGCCACGTACATACAATAAACCTATGAAACTAGCTAGCTCTTCCACACTAACATTCCAATTTGTTGTTGAACCCAACTGCCTAGCAGCTTCAGCATCTGTGCATCTCTTTATATGGTTTAGCATTTGTTGATTTATCATAAGTTTCCACGCACTAGCAACTTCCTTCATATATATTACGTTTCGAGTATGGTGTAGGACCCGGTTTTTCTTGCAAAATATTGTGCTGAGGAACTTTTTTGCGCTCAATACTACATGTAGAATTGTTTACAGTCCACTTTGTTCCATCCTTGGCCGTTAGCATTTGACTGTTAGCTTCTGATTTCATATTCACATCTCGAGTATCTGAAGTAGATAGATCTTGTGATACACTAATATAAGAACATGAAGGTTGATGAGAAATGTCAGTTTCCTCTTGACTTTCTTCACTGTCACTATCCGTATCTTCAGGGTTGTATTCATCTGCACTTCTTGTATCAAAATCCTGTTTGTCTGTGTCACTTCCAGATTCCTCACTAGGTAAACTTTTCAAATATTGAACATTATCTTCATCACTCATATCTTGAGAGCACGACATTGCTGCAGCTACACGTACAAATAACTCTGCTCTCCCAGCTACAGAAAAACAACGGCCGAAATAACCATTGACATTCAACTGGAAGTTCAAAGTAGAAATTTTACGCAACAATGATATAAACATTAACAATAAACATAATTAATAAATGTTGATAACAATGTAAATGATTAATAATTATTAATATATTTTATCATATAAAACTGATTTGAGTGTATTTTTATCACTGTGGTCTACGGTAACGACGGCTGTGGTTAAATTGACCGCAGCCGTTGTTCTAGGTATAAAAGAAGGAAATGAACAGATACATAAGAAATTCTAGTACGTATAACTCGTATAGCAAAATTTACTCAATTCCTGACATTCTCAGAAGCATAGTTATTTAAACTGATATTATGTGCTTAATGCGGATGTTGCAATTTCGCTAACTGTCAGTTTTACCGCTCACGTCGTTCTAGTGTTAAAACATATCATTCTCAGGACCGGATTAATCAGTAGTCACTCTTAGCACAGTGCCTAGGACCTATGATAAGTTCTCCTGATAAAATTTTTTAAGTTAATTTCAAAATTAAAAACCAAAATTGCATACAGACGAAGTTTTAATCTACAAAAAACAAAAAATTTATACATTACAAGACGATGTTCAGGTGTACAATTAGAATACTATAATAGTTTAAGGTAATTAAACTAACAACTTTTTCCAATTTTTGGATTCCGTAAAATTCTACGTAAGTGTCGAATTCAATTTTTTCTTCTTCTTTTTTTCCCCCCCTTTATTTCTTTTAAATAAGTTGGCTTAATACAGTCCTACAACTTTTTCTGAAGCCTACAAAAGAAAATTGTGCCTATGGTCTTAAGTCAAGCTTAATCCAGCCCTGATCACACTTATTAGTTTGGCATACTTAATTCAGTATTAAAAATTAGTGTTAAAATGTGCTTTTCTCATGGTTGCATATCTCTTAAGTTGAAGCACATTGAAATTGTTACATTAATACAAATATTGCTAAAATTTTGCTATTGAAAATATGTTGGAGGGATAAGAGAATAAAAACCAAGTGTAAAATGTTTCATTTAATTACTTAATATATTGGTAAAAACATTTCTGAACATTGGTTTAACTTTTGTTTCAGATTGAATAACGTATTCATCATTGGAAAGGCCACAAAACCTTACATTTCATTGCCGAAGGGTAAGGGTGTGAAATTGAGTATTGCTGAAGAAAGAGACAAGCGACTAGCTGCAAAAGCTGCAGGCAATTAAAATGTATTAAAAAAGGTGAATAAACAGGATGTTATTGGTATTTTAGATTTCTGTTCACCCAATGTGTCAAATGAGTTTCCTTTCTTAAGCCTGTTGTAAGCAACATGTTGAATAGGAACAGTATACATTAATGGTTTATTATTTTACATTATATATCGTTAGTTATTGAGATTTCAACGGAAATGAAGTTCCCTAATCCCACGTTTTGAAGTTCCCTAATCCCGAAAGTGTTTTTCTCTTTTTCTTTTCAATACGTCCGTCTGTGAACACCACTAGTACCTAAACCTTGGGCATTTTTTCCAAAATGGGTATTCCGTGGTCAATCTGGCTGGAGTTAAGGTGCTGCAGTTTTGAAAAACTTTCTTTAAAATTTAGGGGTACTTTACATGAAGCCCCATGGATACAGTAAAACACATATTTTTCAGAGGACTGAAGAAAAAAAATGTATAAGTGAGAAAAATGCCGACTTGAAATTGATAGTGAGCAAAATAAAACTTGTATTTACACTGTCGTTTTACCAGATTTTTAGCAATATCTACTCAAGCTTCATGTTACTTGAGATTCCCTGAGTAAAAGCAGTTTTCTATGTGGGGTATAGGAAGCAAATGCCACAGCCCCACAGCCTGGTGACACCCGCCGTGCTGCGTGGAGAAGCGATCAGTTTCATTAGCTGCCTGTGACATGCTGCTATAGAAAGGATTGTGTATGTTATTCCAGCGAGCAAGAGAGCCTTTGGAACGTGGGACAGTCTGTGAACAAACTTCCTCACTTATTGGTCATTACGTTGTGTCTCTCTCCCGAGGATGCCTGTGACCTTCCCTTGGAGCTACCTTTGCCTCCCGAGATCCTCAGAGAGCTCCCGTGTGCATCCGTCTAGAAATTGTTCTATGTTCCTCTGCTGGAGGTGGCCCGGAGCTGACCTTGCGCTACCACCCCATGGGTTCGCGTGATCATGGCCCCTCAGCTGGGCCGAGACTAGCTTCTGTATTACAAGTTTCATTTGCGGGAAGTTGCCTCAGAGGCAGAGGGACGTCACTCTGGGAGCAATCTGGAGCGTTCAGACTCGAGTAACATAAATGTTCTGGGCTCTCGGCACTGGTCGCCCTGCGCCCCACCGGGATCATTTGAACTTTATACGGTGCTAATGGGACTTATATACTGAACATATAAGAGCCATTCCATGTCAAATCGCACAAGAGTTGACACGACTTCTTTTAAAATGTACGATATTTTTTTCTGTAGTCTGGACATCAAAGAGACACGTATTTTTTTATTTGCCTGAAAATTGATTATTTGTGTAGTTATGGCTATATTAAATTTTGGAATTTACTGGTACTTCACAAAATAAGATCAATTATCTCTCCGAATGTACTAAATATAAAAATTTCTGGTTTGTGTCCTTTAATACTTTGAAATGTGTATTTTATTCCTCTGTAAATAAATTTTTCAAAAAATATTTTTTTCAAAAGAAGTAAAATTTCTATGTAAACTCAATGAGATAAAAATTTGAAAAAAATATATGTGTGTTCCTTGTTCAATTTTCTATAAAATACAAGAAAAAAAGTGGGCACCCGACACATACAGTTCTGAAACTAGTGGTGCAACAGAATGGCACAGACTTTCCCGGATTAGTTTTCTATTTCCTTGGGTCTTCGCTAGCTATTCGGAATTGCCACATACTCTTTCTTGCTAGCTACCATCTATCAACGCCAAAGGTACATTTTTTTTGTCATTTTCTTAATTTTTCGATTTCCTATTGGTAGAACGAAAATATTAATTTAAGAATATTAAAGAACACAAAAACCTAGCCGTAAATGGCAATTTTCTTTTAAAAATTATGTGCCGTTTAAGAGACAATGGCGTTTTAGCACTACTAAAAACGTGAAATTTGAAGCTCATTTTCACAGAAAATTTTTGAGTTTTCAAAATACTTTATTTGAAGCACATACACTCACAAATATAATAATGTTTACAAATTGCTGGTAATGTGCATATTAAAGATGTGAGATCTTTAAAAAAAATTACATTATATAATTTTTGAAAAAACAAAAAAAATAACTCAAAATAAACTTTACGTCATATTAAAGAGTGTAATTATCACTGTTACAAAAGTTTCAAGAAAAAATTTGCAGCCAGATATGAGAAAATGGCGTTTGAGCATTTCTGAAAATGCAGAAATTTGAGCTACTTTTCACAGGAAACTGTAGTGTTTTCGAGAAACTTTCCTTGACATTATTTAAAGCATATATACTTGTAAACAAAATGTGAAAAAATCGCCGATAATGTAAATATTAACGATGTGAGAGACTAAAAAAAATTTACATTTTTGTAATTTTTGGAAAAACCAACCGATAGACCAATATGGCTTTTATGTCATCTGATAGAGTAAATTTACCACTATCCCTACCAAAAGTTTAAAGAAAAAATTTGGAGCTGTTTTTGAGAAAATCTTGTTTTTGTAATTTTTTAATGTTGCACATATTGCACGAAAACTACTAAAATTTTGAGAAACATTTACATGACCTTTATGAAAGAACTCAATATGCAGAACAAATTTTATTTGAAGAACAAACCTCTATCTTCAATTTTGTAGCTGGAGAAAGACGCCGAAAAAAATTCAAACTTTCACAATTTTCGAAAATTCAGAGCTGTACGTGAAAATCGGACCTATGGCATGTTAATAAGTGTATTTTACTCTATTAATACCAGAAATTTAAAGAAAAAAATTGGAGCCGTTTTTGAGAAAATGTTGAAAATCCCCGGGGGTCTTCATATAATGTACCCCCAAATTTTGAAGAACCTTTTTCAAAATCTCAAAGCTTTGACTAGAATCAGATCGACTGAGGAATATCTATTTTGGAAGAAATCGTACGTATGGTTTAGGAGCTAGCAGTGTTCACAGACGAACAGACTGATGTTTTCCTTTCAATTGGGTTTTAGGTATCAAGGACCTAGAAAACAGGGTTTCTGGCTACACCACACGTTAGGGGATTTTTTTTTCTTAATTTAGCAACTGGTTTTATCCACTTATTCGTTTTCACGGCCTGGCAATTAATTTTTTTCGGCCGAAAATTGGGCATTTTTTCGCGCAGCATTACATAACTTTCCCTGTACTACGTATATCACTCCGTGTATACAGGAATGTAAAAATCAATTGTAAGTATGAGGGCGCGCTCTGCCTACCCATGCACTAACAAATTGTGTTCGGCCAGCCTTTGATGCAAGTGCTGAAGAACTAAAAAAAGAATGACCGTCTGCCTGATAAAGGGTTTCAAGAGTTATTAGTATTTCAGATGTTCACTCTGCCCCCAGAATGTATGACATTGTGTCATACATATTTTTATGGGTAACATCTGTGAGTGACTTGTGGGTCACCTATGTTCTTATGGGTGAGAGCGAAACGAATTGAAATAAGAACCATTCCACGTCAAATCTCACTCGAATTGACACGACTATTTAAAAAAAATGACACGAACATATGGCATTCATTCTGTACATCAAAAAAAGAGGCACGTGTTTCTTTATGTACCTGAAAATATGTTATTGTGTAGTTTTGCCTTGATTAAATTTTGAAATTACTGCGTACTTTGCAAAATGTGGTTAATTGACCCTCTGAATGTACTTAATATAAAAATTACTGGTTTGTTTTGTTTAATTTTTTGAGATGTGTATTTTATTCATCTGTAAATTACTTTCTCAAAAAATTAATATTTCATTAAAAAAATTGTAATTATTTCTAAAAAACGAAAATTTCTTTATGAATTTTCTCAGATTAAAATTTGAAAAAATAGGCATATTTCTTGTTCAATTTTCTACAAAACATAACGAGAAAAAAGTGGGCACTCAACACCTATAGATAAAAAAAAATCAATTGTAATTATGGTATCCGGCATGTGGTTCCTGCCCCCTGCACTAACGAATTGTACTCGATCAGTCTTGGATACTAATGTCGACGAACAATAAAAAGAATGGCCCTCTGCCTGATTTTGGTTTCAAGAAACATTAGTAATCTATGTTCATTCTTTCCCCAGAAGGGATGGGTGACAGCAAAACGAATGCTTTTCCTCGTGTCAGCGAAAGTATACTGCGATTTTTGTAGGAAGAGCTCTCAAGATAACTCAAATCCCATCTTCGCGATGGAATATGCCACGGCATTTCGCGTCTTTTCTCGATCTTGCCGGTAGAAGTCGCATGATCGCAAGCACTGCTTCATACGGTCGCGATCGTGCGAAATCTAGCGGAACGACTGTGAATGATACGAAATGCCGTGACATATTCCATCGCGAAGATGGGATTTGAGTTATCTTGAGAGCTCTTCCTACAAAAATCGCAGTATAATTATACTGCGAGTCCCTTTGCGTCCTAGGGACGGGATGCCCTCCTGACCTTGCTCGTGAAGTACAATCGACCACTTGTCAAGGGACGTGGTAAAATTTTCTCAACATTAGTCGCAATACTTATAAAGACAAAAATGCTAGTATTTGTTCTGTAAATCGTGTGTACACTGTGCAACATGAGTGGCGATCAGTGTATGAGATAGATGTTTCAATCCATTTAAACTTTCTGATCACGATTTAAAGAAAAAATCTCCGAGACGTGTAAACCACGATTTGCTGGTGAATTTACAGGAGTCATTAGATTGGCGAATTTGTGATTCATTTCGGAAGAAAGGGAATCTGCTTCCAAAACGGCCTATTGTTAATGAAGATAGCATCGAGATCAGTGGCTCCCGTGACATTAACAAAAGTAGCGGAACGTCCAGTGAAAAAAGTGGAAATCAAGGAAGTGACAATTTAAGCTCTTCAGATAGTTCGTCAAATGTCTTCGAAATGAATAAAGAGAAGATAAACATGAGTTTAATTGCAATAGGAGAAACCCCCGCCACGAAAAGAAAATTGGAACAAAATGGCATCCCCATGAGAAATACAAAGTACAAAGTGCCAACACATAAATTTTTTCACATTGAAGATCTTTCGACGTCCATCGAGAAATCAGACAAGATACTATTTAGTAACTTATCGATTACTTTCACTCAACAGATGACGTTGACTCAACACATGACGTTGAAAATTTAAATTTTGACAATTTTTGAAAGTTGGACATTAAATTTGCAGCAACCGAACGCATGATAAAAGTGTCTAAAACGTCTGAAGAAAATGGAATTTTGTCCGGAACTGAAGTAAATTCGGTAGGGCATTAAAACTGCATTGTGACGAAAGTTCAGGAATTCTATGGTACGCGAGTACTTGTATTTAAAGTGAGTTGTGAGGGACCAGAAAATTTCAAAATGTCAATCAAAACCTGAATCAAGAATCCGTCATTAATTTTAATTATTTATAAATATATTAATATTATTTATATGTATATTAATACACATAAATATTATTATTTATGAATTCAATCATGAAGTTTCACCACCTCAAGAAGTACTTAAATTACTGCTTGGATACTATATATGCCAAAGAAACCGACGACCAGTGACGCAAAAAACGTGTCTATTGCAGCAATCTATTACACACTGGTTCGTAAAATATTAATATCTTTTAAATTTACTGAGACCCATTTTGATTTTTTCTGGACTTATTATCAATACTCTAGTGCGTTTATAAATACTTTTAAAAAATTTAGCTCATCGAGTTTACAAAAATATTCAATTTTCAAAATTTTAGTTTTAAAAAAAAATTGAAAATTCAAAAAATTTAATATTTTGCAAAATCTTAAAAATTAAACATGTTTTTTAAGTTTCGAATGGAATTTGAATGAATTCTATAATTGGTGTATTCAAATGTATGATATTTTTAAGTTAGTGATGTGCGTCATTTTTAGCAAATTTCATTATGCAATATTTCCGAAAATAATAAAGTTAGAAAAAAATAAAAATACACATGTTCACTTATTTGATCCATATAACAAATAGAAAATAAATAAAAATATGGAGGTCAAATTATTGTCTTTTTTGTGCGATTTGACGTGGAATGGCTCATACGTGTGAAAAACCTACAACGCATAACTGAAATACTTTAGCATTGGAATTACAGGAATTTATCTGGGACTTACACATTTTTTCACGTTTATACGTTTTTTTGGTAAGTGAGAAACATAAACGGAGTTTCACTGTATTTTCAAAATTTTCTCAAAAATTGCTCCAAATATTTTCTTTAAATTTCTTATAAGAATAGAGCAAAATACACCAATAAAGGTTGAATAGGTGGGATTGTTATGGTTAACTCGAAAATTTTTGAAAATTGCTTAAGTATGAATATTTTTTTCGGCATCTTACTACTACTACTACTACTACTACTACTACTACTACTACAAGATACAAACTCGAGATTTTTCCTTCAAATGAAATTTGTTGTCCATGACAAGTTGTTTCATTTAGATCATGTACAATTTTTTGAAACTTTTAGTTGCTTTCATACAATATTCCATGAAATAGGTGTGATTTTCAAAAATAACAAAAACAAGATTTTCTCCGAAAATTTTTTTCTTTAAACTTTTGGTAGGGATGGTGCTAAATGTACTAGTATATGTACTATGTAGATGACAACACCATTTTGCAACTTATTCTTTTATTTGTCTCATGTCATTTTTTGCATTAGCGGTGATTTGTTCGGTCTGTTTTATTTATTCTGTGATAATGAGCTTAAAATTCTGTATTTTCAGAAACTCAAATGCCTTTTTCTCAGTAACGGGTCCAATTTTTTTCTTTAAACTTTTCATGCGGCTAGTGCTAATTGCACTCTTGAGGATGACACAAGTCATTTTGCTTATTTTGCTTTTTTCCCCTAAATGATTAATCTTATTAATAGAGATGCCATCAAAATACATTAACAGCATGAACTGAAAATTTAAATATCTTTATTAGTCCTTAAAAATAAATTATTTTCAATTGCTTTGCTTCTTATATTTTCATTAGCAATTTTTCTAGATCCTTTTCCAGAGTTCCAGTAGAAGTATGGTGGTCTCTGTAAAAAATCTGTATAAAATCCTGCAAAAGAGATTTTCTCATTTATTTGAATGCAGGCGACCATAAAGGCCCATTCACAATGCAGACATAAACATAAGCGTAGCGTTAACATAAAAGTTAGGACAACGTTTTTAAGCGGACTCATTCACAATGCATTCGCATAAGCATAACGCATAAGACGTTAACTTAAAAGCTTCAAGCTTCTGTGCTTATGCTTATGTCAGAAATAAGAAATGAACCAATCACAGTACGTTAACTCAAAATCGAGTATCGAAATAGGATCGAAGTCGATAGATCGAACGAAAGACTTGTTTTTCCAAATTGCTTGGTTGTTTTCCGACGGTATTCCGCGTTGTTTTGTAGCGTGCGATCTTTTTGTAGTTTAGTTTCGTTGTAATATTCATAGTAGTACCATTTAGTTTGAATTTTTATTGAAATTAAAATACGTAACCTAAGGCCTCATTCACAATGCAAAGTTAAACGTAATCGTAACGTAGCCGCAAAACCTAGATATGTGGTATTAAGCGAGGCCATTCACAATGCCTTGACGTAACCGTTGACGTAAGACCGTAAACTTAAGAGTTCGCAAGCTCCAAGCTTTTACGTTAAGTTTACGTCGGAATTCTGCCGAAGACCAATCAGAGAGCAGCATGGAAGTTCAATTTCAGATTGTGTTAAGGTAGTTTGTGGTTATGTCATTGTTATTGTAATGTAGAGAACTAGTTTACGAATGCTTTTGATGCGTGTTGTGAATTCAATGTAAGAATTTTGACAATTTTTATTGTCACTTTAACCTGAGATGGCGAATAAACTAATTATGTCCGACGAATTACTCATGAATAGGGAGCGGATTTTCATGTAATAAAAAAATGAAAATATGTACATATATATGTATTTATTTTGTAAAAAATATGTAATCAAAAACAGAAAATATGTAAAAAACAAAATTATAATATTTCATTTATTTACATTATTAAATAATTAGAGAGTACAATTACTTGAAATTATTAAGTGAAACTTTAAATTCTGAAAGGAAAATTGACGCCGATCAGGCCTTAAAATAGATTTGTAGAGGCTGAATGACCGTTCCACATCAACCGAGGTAATAGGAGCATTGCTGAAAAGAGTTATTTCTCTGGGGCTCAACTCAACCTCTAACGTTCCGGTATTGTCGTTTCCAGAATGGATGTCCGAAATGATTTGCAATTCCTTCCAACCAGGATTTTTCTCCAAAATTACCATGAATTTGTTCTTCATTTCCTTTCCTTTTTCTCCTGGTGCTTTTTGAAGCTTTTGGAACGTATCATTAACAATAGAAACGCTTTCGGCTAACGACATGTTCCGAGTCTCCAATTTTGTAATTGCATGAGCCAAAAAAAACTGCATTTAATGATATGTAGGCCAGGTCGTTCTTCAAGCTGGGATTAACAATCAGAGATTTGGCTTTTTCTACTGCCGCAGTCGAATCAGAATCAAGTTTTAAAATAATATCTTTTATTTTACCGAAATTTTCGTAGTAGTATTGCGCTGCTTCTAACCAAGTGCCCCATCTCGTAATTACTGGTTGGGGTGGCAAACACAGATCTGGATAACACTCCTTAAAAATTTTCACGCGGCTTGGAGCTTTCAAAAAAACTTTTTTTACGGACGATATCAATGCATCCACATTAGGAAATTGATTTCTCACAGTTTCCGCAACTCTATGAAGTGCATGAGCCAGGCAGGTTAAATGAATCATTTTTGGATAAAAAACCTGCAGTGCCTTTCCCGCCTTCACCATGTATGGAGCAGCATCAGATAAAAATAACAAAACGTTTTCGTTTAGTACACCACTTGGCCACAGCAGACTCATTGAATCGTTGAAAAATCTTGCTATAGATGCATGGTTACATTTTTCCAATACTTCACAGTTCAAGAGATAAGGCACCGAAGGGGATAGGGAAGAAAGTTTACCAACAATTACATTGGCAATATATCTGCCTTCTACATCAGTGGTTTCATCGATTGATACCCAAATGTTGCTGTTCTTTAAATTATCTCGAATCTTATCAAGAGTTTCCACATAAATTTCTTGTAAATAGTTTTTTCTCAACGTGCTTTCATCTGGTATTTTTTTCTCGGTATACTTTTCCAGAAACATTTTGAAATCTGAATTGTTTATTTTATGAAGAGGAATATCAGCTCTAACTAAAGCTCGGCACAAGTCTGTATTAAAACCTGACTTACCACTTGATGTAGAAGCAGTTGAAGTTGTGATGAAGGTTTGTTGAAGCTTTGATTTTCTCTCCTTGTTTTCTTTATGCTTCGCTGTGGCAATGTGTTGCGTCACTAAAAAGCGTTGAGAAGTCGAAATCTGCTTATCGCAACAAGAACAAAATAAAATGTTCGAATCAGTTTTAAATGTTTCATTTGGAAATTCGCGGAGATATCTGGCCACCAAGTCTTTTCCCTTTGTCGCTGCTTTCGGCATTTTGCACACTGTTTTTCTTTCACACTAATTCGTTCTTTCTCACTATTTATGAAAATCTTGTAACACACTTTTAACACACCGTCTTGCAGGGCAGGCAAATAACCACGAACTGAAGCAGGATGAAAAAAATGTATGCTGAGCTGACAACTGCCCTCTCTTCCTCTCTGATTTGCCATCCTAATCTAACATTAATTGGTATCAGGGAGAATATGACACGGGAGCGAACGTTTCCTTTCTTCATGCTATCAGTGAAACTGAGACGCAAGTATACGACGCGTCGTAGAGAAGGTACGGCGGGAAGACTCTTCTCAATTTCACTGATACCCACTTCCGTCGCATGTTTCTCGCACATCGCAACATGCAAGAGACCTTCTACGAAAGTGACAGGTCAATTTGCTCTCTTCTAGGAACAGTAGTTTATCTCTCCATTGAAAGCACACACCGAAGTTGCATTCGAATTCGATTCAAGAAACAGCTCAGTGGTTCGCATTTTGTAACATCCCAAGCTAGTCTTCAAGATGTTCTTTCTCCACACAAAAATATTACAAATATTTAAAAAATATGGAGTAACAGATAAAATATGTAAAAATATGTAGTTATACCGAAATATGTAAAAATATGTAAAATAAAATATGTCTTATTCGTCTCAGAATGTCTTGAAACAAATAGTTCCAGTTGAAAAATTAAGTTATCTAGTCTCCAAAAATATATGTAAATACATACGAATCCGCTCCCTACTCATGAATTTGGTTCATGAGAATCCTTGTTTTTAAGATGAAGGAAAAGTGAGCACTTCTACAACATCTACTCGCATGTATATAAAGACAAATCGATAGGAATCTAGAAGAACAAGCTAGAAACCATGGTGGAAAGATCTTTTCATCATGTTAGAGACGAATCGATCAAGTTTTAGTACATTGAATTCTGATTGGTTCAGGCGAAACTTGTCATTGTGTTCGTCATTGTGAACGCTTGTTTTTACGTGTAAATTTTGCGGCTAAGTTTACAGCATTACGTTACGTTTAAGTTTGCATTGTGAATGAGGCTTAACCTAACCCAACTCACGGCCGTAAGGCCGAGACGCCGCTGGTAGGCCTTGGCTCGTAAAGAGCAGTTGTGCCACAGTACATACGTACATGTTTATATATGTTATCTATGTTAATAAACGTGCAAACTTTAAACAAAATTTCAATATATATAAAATATAGAACCTTTCCAACCAATAGTAACTAGAATGGCCCACAGAAAATAGAAAATCTTTGCTTACGCTTATGTTGTACATTGGGAATGCTTCAGCCTATCACTTATGTTTAAGTTTATGTCTATGCGTTACGCTTATGTTTACGTCTGCATTGTGAATGGACCTTAAGTGAATGGAAAGGTTCCGCAATAAACAGCCATGTGAGGTGGAGTAGTGTGCGCTGAAGACGCAAGGGCGATAACGTACGGCTTGGCGACCTCCCTTGCAGGAAGGCTGGAGGTGATCACGTGACTACCAAAACTCACGCGAGTCCAGCAGATGCTTAGGCGTGAGGCACTTCGTTTTCTGGTCACCTCGCGTGTGCTCGCACACTGTTCGCCCACGGAGGCGGTACGTGCGCTCCACGGGACACTGCGAATGCGCTGCACTGGGTGTCCAATTACCGGCATGGGCAAGCGACGTGATGGAGGGGTTACACAAACACCATTTAGATATACAAGGCCTGAGCAGTCATTCAAGATGGCCGCCTAAGAAGGCCATACAAACTGAAATGCAAAGTCAAATTTTGGTTACCAGACGAAAATGTATAATAAATTACACTGCCAAATAAGAAGAAAAGATGTCTACTTTCTTTATCTGGATTGTACATAAATACAAGTTCTTTTTCAGGCGAAAAAAGCTGCATACACTTTCTATTAATAATGTTGTTATCACTTACAACGCACAATACATGAAATCCTATCTGTTCTAATCTTAATACACTTTTGTTTTTCAAAATATTTTGCAAGTCCTGATTTAAAATGTATCTCATTTATCATGAGCAGCACTAATTTATCACTATCACTTACTTTATGTATTTGTTTCTTGTACACTTCAAAAATTGTCTTCAATTTGTTTCATTTGAGGTTCTAAACGAAATGAACACAATCTCCTAATTGCACTAAAAGAGGAAATATTATGTACCCTAAATGTTGGAAATATTTATAAGAATATGGCTATATGTTAATCGCATACAAGGCATTATGAAATACCACGAACTGTACTGATAGGCACTTCTTTTCTTTGTAAGGAGTCTCATTTTTTCAGCATAAAAATAAAAGGTTTGTTAAATTTTGAATTTAGGGTATGAGGTCTGAAATTAAAGGAAAATCATTACTACTGTTACTACAACGACTTGTTATAAAACATAACTTTAACCTAACATTTTCCAAAACATCACTAATTTCATTTGTATTACATACATTATCTGATATTGTAGTACCTCCAACTTTAAATACTTTTTTTACAATAATTGTCAAAGAATACAAAAAACTTAAACAATTTCACAAAACTCTTGCATTGCTATGAAAACACAAAATGAAAGGTACACTGACTAGGCGAGGCTACCTGACTGATACAGTAAGAAAAATGAAATTAGTGTAAACATTGCAGAATGTATTGAAGCCTACGAGGCACATATGCCTAGATTTTTCAAACCAGACAACTCTCATAGTACCACAGCTCCTCCTTTTTACACTGCTGTCTAGTAGAGGGTCTCAATGCACATAGAAGAAATGCCCTTCGCTGACGGGAATGCTTCACGCCAAAGTTTTTGAGCATTCCCGTGTGGAGCGATAAGCTGCCCACCGCACTCCGCGTTCCGTCGTAGCCCAGCACCACCCAGCACTCTCCCCGCTAGCCACGCCAACTCTGTCCACTGCCCCGAGAATGACCCCGGGCGCATGGCAGGGGGTGGCTAGCCGGCCGGCCGGGGGAGGGGCGGACGGACGGAGGCGGGGGGAGATAAGGGCGGCGACGGTGGTGGTGGTGGCAGCAGCGGCGGCGGTGACGGTGACAGTGACGGCGATGATGTCGACGTGACGTCATCGGTGTCGGCGGCGTGGGTGAAGCCGCGGGGCGGAAGAAGACGCCCCATGCGTAGAGGCGCGGGGGAACAATGATTAATTAATTTCTTAATTAATTAATTTTTTAAGTGGGACGCGCGAATTTTTGAGTTGGCGCCCCCCTAACACACTGGTGCAGCATGGAACTCCCATAATTTGTCGGGAGTACCACAAAGAGTGCCCAGGTGGGCGGAAGTCACAGGAACTTTGTCCGCGCCGAGGAAAATGTGCTAACAATAATAAACACTGAGTTTCAATTCCTTATCCACCGCAACTGAATTGATAATTTTAGGGGCAGAATCTCAATCAATATGTTGAAAAAGAATGCCATCTTCCTCATTAATGATCGACCGATAATCGTCCAAAGTAAGCAATTCCATTTTACTTCTTAGTTCATCTAATGTACTGAAAGATTTAATCATGCATTGTTTTCTTTAGCACTTTCTCCAATAGCAGCAAGCAGATACTCTTTTTCTAAACGCAATTTGTTTTCTTGAAGACTTTCTCTGTAGGAAGTGCTTGGGCGATTCAAATAAGCAGGACAATTAGGCAACAAATAAGGCATAGATCCACGGGACAGTATTGTATGTTTTAAAGGGAGACTGATTTTAGTCCATTATCCTAATAGAACAATTAATTCTTCTCAATGTCCCGTGTTTGCAAATGCAATTCACAAATGTGAAAGCAAACACTGAACTTAGCAACTTACACTTTTCACTTTTTATCATCATTCCTTCACCTGGGGACACAGCCCTTATACACCATGATTCTCACTGTTATCAACGACAGTCTACATCTGCCTAACCACAACTCGAAAGCTACACGTGATATTCAACATACACAACTGGATCGTCTCAACTCGCACGAGTCGGCCTTTTGTAGCCGCCATATTGGCTTTGAAAAACTGCAGTGCGCAGGCCTTGTATGTCTAGATGGTGTTGGTTACACTAGCAGGGTTGCGATCGATTGATTAGTGATTCCGGGCTCGTCAATTGCTAAGGTCATTAGTCCCGTGTGTGTGGTGTGTTTTTTCTCGAGGTGGCGGTGATATCCGGCGCCGACCTACCTTCGGCTAACATGGTTTCCATCAACCAGGTATCTCGCACCAGCAGGGCACCGCCCCAACTGGGACAGTTCTAAGTTCCCGACCGTTCTCCCGGCATGTGTGTCAGTGTTGTGCATGTGAGTAAAGGGTAAGTGAGGATAGGACAAGGATGAGGAAGGAAAGAGCGCGCGCGGCCCGTAGCCCTTTTGTTATACTGCGATTTCTCTAACTTTGTCCCCCAAGGCCCGTCTTCACGATGGAATATGTCACGGTATTTCGCAACGTTCTCAATCGTGCCGCCAGATATCGCATGATTGCAACCGTATCAATCAGTGCTTGCAAACATGCGGCTTCTAGCGTCACAACGGAGAAAGACGCGAAATGCAGTGTGATATTCCATCGTGGCCATAGGGGCTTGAGGGGCAGAGTTAGAAAAATCGCACTATAGGGTACTGCTCCGACATTCGCGTGGTATTGATCGGAGAAACCACGGGAAACTACCGATCAAAGCAGCCGAATGCTAGAATTCTCCTCCAGGCAGCAACAGAACTCGACTTAGCTGACAAGGTAGTGTCGGAAAACCTGCCACCGTCGGGACTCGAACCTATGACCCTCCGGTCAGACGCACTGCAGTGACACCAACGATTACGAGAAGCAATGAGTGTTTGGATGAGGGGCGGTAGAGTTAACGCAGATTAACCTCAGAGCTTGTAAATATATACAATAAGGTATACAATACACATACTCCGCACCTCGCTGAGGCCAAAGCCTGTGCGCGAACCCGCAAAACGCATTATGTATATAATATCACTAAAGGTAGTACACTTGTAAAGAAATAAAATGTAAATTGAAAAAGATAAAAAAAGGAAACAATTTTTATAGAGATAACATATATTAGAACTAATTATATTAAAGAAAAGAAAGAAACTTTATAGAACTATACTCGATGAAATACAAATGAAAAAAGACAAATTAAAAAATCTAACATATTTTCTATTACGATTCATATATAAAAGCCAAAATATAATTTACAATAGGTATAATATTACTTCGAAGAAGGATTTCAAAGTAAATAGGGGATTACTCAATCATGGTCTTCAGAACAGTCTCAGATGAGTTTATCAACCAGTATTTTATCATAATTTTAGTTTATATTCTATTCACATTCAAAATTTTCAGATTATGTGGAAGCAAATTGTAAACTTTATAACTGATATAATCAAAATTTCTTCTACCAATATCTTTTTTAACGTCTGGAGGTTGCAATTATAGAGTTCTTTTATTGGCCTTTACTTTTACATCATAGATATTTTGTAAATAAGAGTAATTCTCCAAGACTGACTTCAACAGAAAATATTTCCTAATATCAATTATTTTATTTTCTCTATATAGGATTTCTGAAGAGTATCTACTATTCTTTCCAAATATCAGTTTAATGATTCGTTTTTTAATATCACTCAAAGGTTTCAAGGAATTAGCATAAGCTCCTCCCCATGCAATTGTACTATACGTAGCGATAGACGAATAAAATGCATAAATTATCATTAGAAGTTGTTTTGTATTAAATATTTTAGTAATTTAAAAAAAATATAAATGAGATATCTTAACCTATTTGCAATCTTTCATATATGGTGTCCCCATTGGTGATGTACAAAACTGTATTTTATAAGTCGATGTAAAATAGATTTCTGCTGAAAATTTGTGTTTGAAATGCTTCATGAGGATAAAGACATTTTTACTTTTCTTTCCTATATTGTAGTATTGGAATCAGAGTATTGGACTAAGCTCAACTATACGATTTCGAATTGTCCCAATGATTATTAAAATTGATGCAGGTTGAGCGCTGATACATTTTTGTACACTGAAATCGGGAGTGTGGATGTATGTGTCTCGTATAACTCTGTCAGATTAGAAGTTTTTGAATTGAAGGTTGGTAAATACATGTCGAGTAATGTCGTTACGGAGATCATTAAGTTACTTGTATTTATGTCAATTTGAAAACTTTCTAGAAAAATGAATATTTTTCTTGATTTTTTTTGCTCGCATAGAAGAAAGCATTTTTAATAAGATATATTTTCAATTTTAATTAAAACCAGTGACATTTAGAAAATTGCAAAATTCTTTATATTTAAAACACTAAGGACTCAATAATTTAGAAAAAATTTCCAGTTTTGTACTGAAACAAATTTCATGACTTTTAATTTAAATGAAAGGTGGCGGGCGCAGTATATTTTACCGCTTTCTATATTAACAGGTTTTATAGAATAAATTCTAAATTTTAATAACATTCTAAAATTAATAGAATGAATACTTCAGAAACATGTTCAACTTATTTTCAGAGCGAATAGTGATGATTAGGGAGCGAATTTCTATGATATTCCATATTTTGTTCTGTTGCTTCAGGGCGTAGCCAAGTGAAATTTCTTGTCATTTGGTTAGAACTAGATGCTATTTACATTATTATGAAAGTGAACATTTGTGCATATTTGGCCATTTTTTCCTGTTGGGGCATATTCCTGTAATTATTGGAGCATAGTTTGCATATTTCGTTAACATAGAAACTTATCTGCATAATATGTCATGTTTTCATATAATTTATTCATTTGTGTTTATTGATTAGAAAGAGCTTGTCACAGTTTGAGTTTTTTCTTTTCTGGAGATGATAATTGTGCGTATGTAGGATATTTCTTGATATATTTTTTTTAACAAGACAGAAAAATGCAACAAGAGGTACGATGTACTCGTACTTCACTGAGGTGCATATTTACTTCAATTTATTTCTTCCGCCAAGTAAACTAGGTTATATTATGTTTGCACAAAAATATATCTTTTCATTCTAAGCATACTTCTCCTGAATTTGATCAAGAATGGTTTATAAAGGAAATGAAATATTTTAAATTTTAATTGCTTATTAAAGTGCATATTTCAGAATTTTTAGGTCATAAATGCATATTTTTAAAAGCATATTTCAAGATTTTTTAGGGCATAAAAATCCTCTCCCTAATGATGATTATTGTTCCAGAATTTGTAAACCTCCCTTATTTTATTAGTTTTTAAGTCTTAATACTGAACGACATGAAGCAATGTTTTGGGAATTTTATATTTTTCGAGTAGTGGTTATGAAGAATTTTCCTACCTTTTCTACAGCCTTTTTTCACTCATATGACACGTACCTAATTGTCAATCGAGCATCCTTGCCGCTCGAAATTTTAAGATATTACAACTTTCCAAGCTATTTTGAAGTTTGGTGAACATTAGCATGTGGTTTGTGTTGACGTTAGATCAGGTTGAGAACAATTGTCTTAGCTCAGCATGACAACTAGTCCAAGTGAAGTGACAACTAGTGCAAGTTGATGGCAACAAGAACTTGACGGGGTTGAACTTGGATGGAGAAGATTTAAGAGGGCCTATTGGAAACGGTACAAGAACGGAGTTATTGTGAAGTAATATTAGACAGTAAATTGTTAGACAAATTACAGTTACAATTAGACAGTAAATTGAACTGGGAAAATCAAGTAAATTTCGTTGTGGGGAAAGCCTGGAGATCTTTACATTTCGTTATGCGTATTCTAAAGAGGAGTACTGTGAGAAGTAAAGAATTAGCTGGCGCGACAGCGGCAAACAAAACGGACATAGTTATAGGTAATTCAAAAGACTGGGAAGTGCAAATAATTGTTTTATTTGGAACGGCCCACATTTTGTGCAAATTATTGTAGAGGCACCGACAATCCCTAGATCTGCTCCTTAGGTAGCTGGTTGCAACTTGGAGTAGATTTTATATTCAGCCGACACATAACATCTTTAGTCGTGATATAGGGGAATAATAATAATAATAATAATAATAATAATAATAATAATAATAATAATAATAATAATAATAATAATAATAATAATAATAATATGACCAACCTGAGTATAGTATTAATACTACGAAAGTTCAAGATATTGCGAGAAACACTATTGTATAACTGTTCTGTAACCGGATTAATGATGTTTTAACCTAGGCTTATGCAAGTTAATCAAGTTAGAGTAACCCAAACTTCTCAGGTTGCAATTTTGTAAATGTATTTAATTTAGTAATATTCTGGGGAATTACTTCAATAAATTGTAAAGGTGAGGAGACTTAGATTAAGTAATTTTGTTTATATGCAGTAACATTATGTAGTTTACTTTTATTTTCTTGTGTTGTTAATACGTTTAGTTATCATCGTAATAATTCTTTATTTATGAAAGGCAAACTTTTTAACTTAAATTTCGCGAAACAATCGCGAACATTCAGTAGGATTTGATAATGTTAAGGTATTTACTATCTTCAGTTGTGAATGGGAAAAATGTTCAGTACGAATTTGATTCTGTCGTGAACCTAGGCTCAATGACGCAACTGACTTAAATGACATTTACAAGTTCAAAAAATATTTATATAATATTATATTAAAATTAAATAATTTCAAATATAATAATTATTACAGATATTATTCGTAACAATATATTGTACTGTTGAATTACTTTAAATTCATCACAAAATATTTAATGATGAATCTTGTTGATCATCAGAAAGATTTTCACTTGTGTCTTGATCTTCAGGATTAAGGGAGTGCCTTGATCGGATGTGCCTGTCAAGATCACGTCGACGAACTAATACTTTTCCACAGAAGTCACATCTGAAAAGAAAAAAAATGAATATATTGTGTTCATATTTTGTACCTATCATTTACTTGCTGTGTAAAGATTATTACTTTTTCGCACACTATGTACATAGTATAGAGGAAGTTACGTAATGCTGCAGGGAAAAGCGGATATTTTGATAAATTCTTTTTATTTTTCAAAAACTACACAAAGGTATTTTTTAATACCTCTCGCACCATTAATTAACATTGCGGCAATTTTATATACATTAATGCATCTATGAACACAAGTGCTTTAAATGATTTCTTATGAAGTTTCTCGAAAATCCAATACTTTTCTGTGAAAATGGCTATAAATTGCTCAATTACAGAAACGCAGAAATGACATTTCTTCTAGCTTATAGGATTGTATTTTACTCATCTGTAATATTCTTAACTTCAATTCTATCATTATGGGGCCGCAAAAGTCACAAAATTAAAAAAAAAACTGTTTTTGGGCCGATAAGTAGCATCTACGAACAGGGGAACTACCCAAAACTTGCTTAGACCAAAGAGATTAGAAAACGAACCATTGCGAGAAAGTGTGTGCCATTGTGTAGCACCACTTATTTTTCTCTCATATGCGTAGTAAAGGGTTATAAAATGTTACAACATACTGATCTCAATGTGTTGACGAAAGTAAGTTAATTCCTACATCGAAAAGTGTTTTCTCCGAACCGTTTGTTTGTCTGCACTCCTATGTAAAATATAGCACTAGAGCAGAAATAGCAAACTGTACACAGGATTTTATGGCTATGAATTTTTTCAAATCGATCTGTCTTAACTTTGGACCTAGTGAATTTCAGAGGAATTTTTTAATTTTAAGAAGTAATATTATATAGATCCATAAGGACGTTTTTTACAAAAACGTTACAAATATAATGTAATTTTAGTCGACTTCAGAATGCTCGAAAAACGTTTTCTCAAAAGCGGATCCGTTTCACTCCCCATGGAAAACCACCATATGAAAAGTGGTGCTGAAATAGCACGTACTTTCTCGCTCGACGCACCACTAATACAAAATTACCCGAAAAGTACTCAAATTTTCGAAAAATTGTATATGACCTTATTTCAAAATTATATTTGAGTAACAGATTTTATTGAGGGAAAAAAGTCTGTATCTTTAATATTTTAGTTGTAGGAAGACTCCGAAAAAAGTTTGAACTTTTGCAATTTTCGGAAAATCAGTGTTTTTAACTAACACGAGTCATGCACCATTTTCTTTAACGTCCTTCACTAAGACCCAACCAACAAAATTTAATAAAAAGCGATGGATCCATTTTTTGAAAATTTGGAAACTGTTCCAGGGGTTTCAGGTAGAGTACTCCCAAAAATATCTTTTTAAAATTCGAGGGGCCGCGACATCAATCAGATCGATTGCAGAAATATCTATTTTGGAGAAAATCTGAAGGGTTTAGCCGCTAGCGTTGATCACAGCCGGACAGGCGTTTTGCCGTCATTCGATTTTTCGGTATCAAGGACCCACAAAACATAGATTCTGGCTACACCAGGTGTTAGAGGATTTATAAATTTAGCAATTGGATTTATCCACTTTTTCGTTACCAAGGCTCTGTAATACGTGTTTTTCTGTCGAAAATTCGCCTTTTTCGCTCAGCATTATACAACTTTCTCTCTACTGCTTAAACGGTAGGGAGAAAGTAAAAAGGTTTTGCCTTTCTGTGATATTTGGACTCTCATTTGTATTAAACTATTAGTGGAACAAAAAATGAGAAAATGTAACAAATATGCGTTCTTTTGTAAAACATTATGTAAAATATTGATATTTTAAGAAATATAAAATTCATCATAACCTTATTTCAGAGGAGATATCTAAATCGTTTTTTAAATTTAATTTATTTTAGATTGCTGTGCAACTGCATGATCATAATCGATTTATTGCATGGTCATAATCGATCAAAATTTGTTATTTATCTTAAAACAAAGACTAACTAGTATTTTTTCTTCTGGGTAACTAGGAAATTTTTTTCTATATTAATGAGTGCAAGAATACATTTTTTTAAGGTAAAGAAACTTTCGCGCATTGAAGCTATGGAATCAAATGCTGCTGCATTCCAGGCAGATAAATTAGATTCAGCGATCCTAAGCATTGTGCTAAAAATGATGATAAGCAATCCTAAGATGTGTGCTAAATAATCAATTGAGCAGTAAAAGTGATCAGTGAAGATAATGGATGGTGCGTTGCTTTTCTGACAGTTTGATCAAAAGATATTTGCATACGAGAGTTAAAATATTAGTAGTACACAATTTTTAAATTTAATAATCATGTTGCATCACTGTTATAAATAATTCAAGAAAGCATGTGGTTTTGTACACATTAAGATTAATGCAGGACGTCGGTAGATAACGCAATTTCGGTAGATAAAACAGCGCAAAAATTGTATAAATTGTATTGGAGCCTAAATTACGTGTGCTGGATCAATGGGATTAGGCGGTATCCCGATACCCCTGTCACTAAACCCTTTACACACATTGGTCCATAAGATTTACATGGGAACAATTCATGGGAAAATAAATGCTAAGTTTAACATGAAAAGTGACTAACACCAAAATAAAATATACCGTTTTCGCTAATCTTTGAAAGCGAGGACAATGGGGTCGGTCAGGATCTGATAACACCTTGATTTCGTCCCGGATGCTTTTGCAACTGGTTTGTTTTCTAGAAATAACATTCACTAGCCCCTAATGGGAATATGTCTTTGGAATGTGATACTATCAATATGTGGTAATAGTTTTGGATAATTTTAGTAAAATTAAAAAAAAACAAATACCATGAAACACAATCTTGTTTATTGAAGCTACGTATATATCTCCAAGAAAACACGGCCCTGCTGTTGGGGAGACAATTAATGATCCAATTATCTAGGGGAGATTCAGATAATTTCGTTCAAACGTTGGAGAAGAAAGGGAATGAAGGACATTAACTAGAAAAGGAAACTACCTATTAAGAATACTTACTTGTAAGGGGTCTCACCTTCTGCATGTAGACGAATGTGTTTGTTGAGGTTGCTGGGTCACCAAACGGCCGAAGACAGTATTTGCATTTTAATGGTTTATATCCTGTATGCGTTCTGAAATGAGATAAAACATTATGTTTTAAATTTTTATGATGATCAATAGAGGACAAACAACGCTACATATAATCAGATTTTAAATTTCGTAACTTCTCGATTGAGAAATTAATTTTTGTGTCAAACGTACTTAACAATATCCCTATACAGTAATTGAGTAACTGCGAGTGTGCATGTGTGCGTGTATGCGGATCCGTCACTCATGGTTAGACCACTTCCCTTGTACCAATCGAGACATATGGGGTGTCATGGGACGTGTCTCGGTCTCCTGGTGAGGAACTGATAATTTGTTTTCGTATCCGGTCAGAAGATTCTAAAAAAATTCCCAAAACGTGTTTTTGCGTCTTTTAGCGCTGTGATCTTAGTGGGTATTTGAATAATTAAATCAACGCCACCTAAATAGATATGTAGGTGGCCTTGATTAAACCCCAGTCAATTTTGGTCCACGACGCGATAATTTTCTTCTATGAGGATGGCAACACTTATTCTGGAACATGTAAAACACGGGGCAGAACCGTCAATTATTGACAGTTGTTGCTTTGCATCAGATGCTGATTGTAACTTGCAGATGATTTTTTATGTGCATTTTTGTGCATATTAGAAAAAAAACAACCGCGCTGTGTTCCTTTCTTCTAAAATCTATTCCAAATTGGTTTTCTCCTCCCCTCCAAGCTGAATGACTTCGGCTGTACTGTGAGCAACCGCATGTTGACCAAGGTCAAACAGTACCGTAGCCTGTAGCACAAACTGAAATAATGTAAAAAATTGTCTTTTTAGTGTACTTCATGTGCCGCTCAAAATCTGGACAACATTTGTAGGTAGTGGGATAAAAATTGTGAGAGAACCATAGACCCTTCAAATCTGCGAAATGTTTTATTCGATGCACGATCAATACAAAAGTGCGGGGAGCAATAATTAATTTTATGAAACTTTCGCATAGATGGTATTACTAGCAATATATACACTATGGTAAATATGCAAGTACTGTGACCATCATACTCTTTAGATTCTCTTTAGTTGCACTTGATAAAATTGGGTGTCTTTTGATTTTTATTCAATGCGTAATATTCGTCTGTCAAGTGGAGTGTAAGTTGTTAAATGAAACAAGTTAAATGAAATAAGTCTCTCTATACTGTATTTTCACATCTAGGATGATTTTGTACGAAAATTCTTTTTACTAACGCTGAAGGAGCTAAGCTTTTACCTGAAGAATATGAAATTACTAGCGTATCCGTGCGAGAACTCTCGCATGTTAAATCCCATCCTTTCCCTATCCATTTGTCTATACGTTCCATAAAGGAGAGTAACCTACTAATGTACTTACAGAATATCAAACAAAATAACAATGCAATTGATGTTAGAAACAAATTTTCAATTAAAGTTTATTCAACATTATAGAGAGATGTTCTTGGAACAATTCATACTTCTTTAAAAACAACATTTGAAGACATTTTTCAATCTTCCTTGAGAGTTAGCTTTTCGCTTTCCTTGATAGTCAAATAATAGAAAAGGTTTTTACTCTTGAGAAAGTCAAGTAAAGTAGTGCGAAAATACCGGAATCAGGCAAGAACAGACCTACTCATTGCAATATTATTTAACTTTCCTTGATTTGTTATGAAGAAGCGAGTGGGTTTTGGAGAGTCAGGGTGCCAGCTTGCTGGAGTGAGAAAATGGAAAAATTATTTGTTTACTAAAAAGAATTGAATTATTTTCTGCGTCCTTACGTACCTCAAGAAAAACAATGCCGAGCCAAAAAATAATCAAACTAATGACCTTTCAAATAACCAAACTAAACCTTTCAAAATAATCACCTTTGAGTACTAAATACTATTTGTTAGCATTAGAAACAATTTAGTTAGGCATTAGTAAGCCCACTTCGGTACATGGGAATGTTGCTCAGACGATGCTTGCATTTTTAATATCTTAACGAACCGACACCTTGAGTTTAATATCAAACTGTTTTATTTTCAATATGAGTTTGCAGCTGAGCGTTGATGTACATACTTCCAGATACCGCCAACATTTAAATCGTGCGTTTGGACTGCGATCGTTGGCACTTGTCGAGTGACTTGCACTATTCTTTCTATAATTTTAAATTTAGTTGTTTTTTAATTGATTCACGTAGTATTGTAGACTAGCGAGTTTTGATTTTTGTTTTCTATTTATTTCAAGCTATTTAACTTTAGGTACTTTAAAAAGTTTGTTATTTATGTTGTGCCATAGCACAAGTTTTCCCCCACTACCTCTGCATACCCGCGCGAGAACTCTTGCATGTTAGACCCCACACTCATCCCTATCCTTCTATTTTCATTCTAAGAGGGAAAGTAGCTAACGAAAAGTGTTTATTTGTTTAAAATCTATAAAGGTAACTTGCACTGTACTAACACAATTACAAATAAAAATAAAAACAATGCAATTAATGTATAAAAATATTAGCTTTTTACTTTTGAGAAAGCTACGAGTCTGAACCCGTTGACTTGAAAATTTGATCGAATGATAACGAAAATATTGGTACAGGTAAAACACAAACACAGTCTTCACTCTTCACTGAACATCCACATCCCTCCACAATTAAGTACACAGCCCTTATAGACTATGAAAAAACGTGAATTGAATAGTTTCACTACACGCATAAGAAACAGTCTTCATAGGTATCAAGCAACTATAATAGTACTTCTAGTTGTTGCTGGAGAGCAAATCTTGAGTTCATGATTATGCAAATAAACCTCGTCAGATTGCACAAACTACGGTGTTAACAGAAAGCGTAAATAAATATTGTCGAATCTAAGCCTTCTAAGCGTGTCGCCACAAAAATTGCTACCAGCAGGAAGGACTGAAATATTGAGGTAGCCTTGATAGTATTGAAGCGTGGAACCGAAAATTAATTGAATGGATCAGAGAATGTGTCTTCTTGTAGATTATGGTATGAATAAACGTTTCTTTGAGGCCTTTGACCTCAAAATTTTACTTTTTAAGGCTCTAAAACGCTTTGTTTATGAGTTATTTGCCGATATAAGGTTGACATGTAATGCGGGTTGCATTTTACATGAATATTTCGATGCGTTTTTTTTAAAGAAAGCATCCATATTTTTAAAGTCAAAATGGAATTCGTTAAGTCTCCGTGAAATTTTCTTTCTTTAGAGCCCTTATTTATAAAGATTGGTTGCGTGTGAGAGCCGGAACCCAATGGTATACTACTGAAATAATACAGGAGACGATACTTCATATACACCGAATGATGACAGCTGCATCGCTAGTCCATCTACTGAGAGACATTATGAAAGGTAAAAATTCCAAGTTAAGTGATTTTTGAGTGGATGAAAAAGTAATTTTTGGCGTACAAAATATTTGGTAGTTTGGTTTTTAAAGCTCATATTACCTGGATTACTGGAAACACGTGTTTATCCTGGAATCTTGCATTCAAAATATAGCAAGGTCTGGAATTTCCTTGTAGTTTACATTTAATACAAAAATGAATCAAATACTAATTACATAGTCAACGAACGAACATTTTCTAAGGGAGCCCTTAAATGTAATAACACGAGGTAACACGCTCTTTATCTTCAGGAAGGTATAGTGCGCAACATACTCAACTTTATACGTAAACTAGGAAAATCCGGCGGATGTTCTGCCCTTCATCTCCCTCTTTCCCCTCCCATCTCTCTTTCTAACTGTCTCTCCCTCCCTTCCTCACCCTGTCTCTTTCTGTCTGTCTGTCTGTCTGTGTGTCTCTGTCTCTGCCGTTCTCTGTTCCTCTCCTTCACAATTAATTGTAGGTTCTGCACGTCTCTGAGCAGGTAAGGTAATATCGCGTAGTCATCCAGTATATTATAATGTGATAAACGTTTTTTGAGGCCTTTGACCTCAAAATTTTAGTTTTTAAGGCCATGGATTGCATCGTTGAGGAGTTATTTAAGGATATCGATTCAAAATCCTGCCGATTGTGTTGCGGGTTGCATTTGATGTAAATATTTAGTTTTGCTCTACAGCGCCATATAGTGGAGTTACAACAGAATTAACAGCACATAAACCTTTACGGTGAAAAAACACGTAAAAGTGCCAACTTTCATGGAGATCGGTCGCACGGTGTCCGAGTTTATATACATATATACCCAACTGATCCAGTTTTTTATGTACAGATTACGAATATCACAATAAAAACGTCATATCACATCACAGTTTTTAAATATACCGTATCTTTATACCGTATCATATAGTATTTTGCGATTAATGCAAATACATTTAAATTGCACCTGTAAGATGTGTAGAATCAATACGCATAAAATCTATTTAAAAGTGAAGTATTTTTTCGGTTCATCTATGCCACTTTCATGAAATACCAACAAAATTTGACTTTCGTGTTTTTTTATCTTCTGTATTCCAAGATTGCCGTCTTTATTCTCGCGTCTGGTAGTCACGCTCACTGACGGATAGATCTGAGTGGATATTTTGAAAACAAGTCACGTGCACCATCATATTTCGTTCCGCGCATCAGGCAGTGCCTTATCGCAAGTACACATATTCAAATGTTGAGGTGGTAGATTCTAAAACAGTGGGTGTCATACGGAACTGCACCCACGGTGCGCGTTAAGTTCGTGTCTGGTTAACGTGCGCCTCAAATACGTTAATACATTGCAGTTCTGTGTTTTTTATAATTAAAATTCGCTAGATGATTAGTAGAATTGAATCGGTTCGATAAAATGCCAATCGTCATTTCACAACAAATGTGCGCGAATCAACTCGATAGCTTCTGTTATGTACAGTGGAAGATTTACACCCAAATCTCAAAGGAAATGTATATGAAATTACAAAACTTGCGTATTATTGACACTTGGGCTGTCGTGTTTGATCAGGACAAACCAGGGGCTGCTCACCAGTGTTGTGACACCTGTCCAATGAACCTTAGGTTGTGGTTGTATGGAAAACTCAAATCATTTTTATTTGCTCTACCAATGCTGTAGAGAATACCAACAAACCATTTTAATGTCTGCATATTATTGCACGAATATGCATATTCCATTAATAATTTGTTCTTACCTCATATGAAGCATGTTCATAAAACTTTGAAGTAATATAACCGGAATGACAATGTGGATATTAGAATAGGATTTTGTTCATTTCAAATGCTAAATACGTTTATATCTTTTGAACCTTGCATGACAGAAACGTTTTATAATGATTTTCGAAATCAGCGAGATCTTTTCCTTTGAATTCACCTACTTTCATCCAGGAAGTAAGAATTTTTTTATTCCTTAGTGTAATCGGGGCGACAATATTGTTCATATTCCCAAAGTATTGATCTCGATCTGATTGCGGTGACGTCTGCTGTCTACTGGAAACTATCTAGACTTCAATCCCATAATTCTAATGAATATTTGTTTTCTGAGAATTTTTAAAATGCCGATTAATAAAAGAGCCGACTAGAAGTGCAGTCAACGTTTTATATATATACGTTCAAATCAATTTATAACTAACATTTATTTGTAATTTATTGCAAATTCTACAGAGTTTGACAAAATATCAAACTACATTCTATTACTTAACAAATCGTTACAAAATGTACACCGAATTACTAGACTATAATACAGTGCATTGGATCTGAAAACTCACTAGAAGTATTACGTGCAGGCATTCTTTATTATAAAGTGTATCTGGAACATTTAAATCTTGCAGATACAGCGAATTACAGGAGGTATAAATACCTTGGGACAATAACATGCTATGCCACATTTCTGATGAAATTGAGATATTAGCGTATTTCGACGCTCAATAGATATATCTAGAGGTCTGGTTTTTATTTTAAAGATTTGTCGCAAGATGGCTGCGTGATTCATAAATTAATGTTGTTTATCCCAATGTGTAGAATGTAATGTCTAAAAGTTTTCTTGCCTTTTTCTCAAAACTGACATATAGCGGCATGGTATGTTATTGCTTCCAGGTCTTCAATTACATTATTTCATGCTTATAAAGAAATTCATTAATTTTGGGCATTCCTATCTGAAAAACTCAATCAAGTAGTACATTAGAAAACACTAATGATAACAATAAGATCTCTAAAAATAAAAAATATTAACAATGATTTCAATAATACCAAATATACATGTTATAACAAAAAAGATTGAAATAATAGAACTTCATGTAAAGTTACAAATAATAGAAAGCCTAATGCACATAAGGTAATACCGCCTACATAAAATACAGATAGTTAAGTATCGCACATTTGTGAAGGAAAATCGATTTATCACACGTCTTCCCGCAGTGTCAATTGCACATTTTTACAATTCCTCAGTGATGATGACCCTAATGTTCAGGAAATGGGTATTTCTTCTATTTTCACAAATTCACCAAGTTTACTCTTCAGAAATGTGTTATTCCTAAGGGCTACTAACGTGTCGCAAACTGGCGCTCTGCAATATATTAATGAAATTGAAAAAAAGTTCCAACCTACTTGAACATAAGAAAACTCAAGGCTTGTACTTGCAAGGTTGGTGTTTCTTTTCGAAACACCAACTCCAAACGTTTGATTCGAAAAAGCTACGAGTAAAACTTTTGCACACATCATTTATATAATCGTGTACGATTTTTACTTAAGTTATGAAATTTACGAGTAGTTAAAACCATAAAAAGAATTTAGCTAATAAGAAAGATAAATCGTAATAAAAACGCAGATTTTGTTCATTATTGTTGTTCTTTTTCCAACAAAGTCATTTCAGAGACAATTTTTGTGAATATAATGTGCTTATTACTTTTGTTCTTAATGACTTTATACATTCATGAACGCAGAAGATTTACATATTTTGTTCTAAGTTGCGTGAAAACGAAAGACTTTTAGTCCGTAGTTGTAACAAAAAGCCCAAGGTTTTAATTTAGTTTTATCTGTGGATATAAGTAATGAAACACATAGTTATATCTGCAAATGTAATATGATGCTATTGCAGACAGAATTGTGTGTTTGCTCTTTTATTTAGATAAAATTATTTCACTCAATATAATTGTGATGAAATGTCATGGAAAGTGGAATATCTTCTCAAAAATATTTTTATTATATTTTATAATTATTTTATATTTATAATTTTAATATTTATATAATAATAATAATAATAATAATAATAATAATAAATAATACTAATGGCTTGGAAGAGCAAAATTCTGGTGAACAAAATCCCACAAATAGTTTTCCAAAGTTCTGTTCAAAGCACAAATTTCAAACACAATAAATAAAATACTCTCGTATAACACAAATTAAATATTTTAACGAACATAGTCTTCACGAATACTGCAGTAACATGGTACAGTGGTGTATTACAGACACGTACGGCGCGACACTTAAATACCAAATACTTCATAATGGGAGGCTTGTTTCTTGGAGCCTTTCTGTCGCATGATGTTAGCTGTGTCGCAAGCAGTACCGCACTGAGTATGAAAATTCAGTCGATACGTGCAGTATGAGAATACGTAGAATAACATGGTCAAATAATTTTATCAAATACGTGACCGTTATAAACAGTACGAGAAAGTATGTGTTGTTGTAGCTCCCTAGTTTATATTACATTTTATTTTCAGTTGTTCGAATTTCGAATTTCTGGTTCAACAGACTTTCTCTACACACATATTGAACAGTTTATTAGGTTTTCAAAAACATTTCCTGATCAGAAGACCCTCGTTCATGATTTCGAAGAAATTAATAAGGGTTAATAAAAAAAACTTCGCGGGATTATTTTACGCAATAGTATGATAACCCCTCAATTTAAAAATAGAACTTGGAATTGCACCATCGTGAGTTTCATATTTGAGATGAAAGACGTGAGATACAGAGCATGCGTCTAATCAGTACCCGCTACTTCAACGCCTACCAACCAACTCAGCATCCGCGCATTACCTGATGTGTATCTTGAGGCCGTACTTGCGGGAGTAGATCTTGCCGCAGTAGATGCAGAGGTGGCCGTGCTTGGAGGTGCCCAGGTTGCTGACGAGGGTCTCCATCTCGGAGGGGTGCGCCGGGTAGGCTGGAGCGGCGGGGGCGGGGTCGAGCGGGCCGCGCGGCGGCGCGAGGGCGGCGGCGGCGGCGGCGCCGGGCGGCGGGGCGGCGCCGGGGGGCAGCAGCGACGCCAACCCGAAGGGACCCAGGCGCAGCAGCGGGGCGGCGCAGCGCGGCGCAGCCAGGGCGTCGGGCGCCGAGAAGAGGCTCTGCGCGGAGAGCAGCGAGCGCAGGAAGTCGCTCCCCGCCGTCGCGGCCGCTTCCACGCCTCTGACCACGCCCATCTCTGCGGGGCAACGGGCGCCTTCAAGGCAGGTGGATTGATTGATTAGTATTTTCGGGCGCTTCAACTCCTAAGACCATTAGTACCGTAAGTTTAGGGAATGTTTTATCGCGGGGGAGGTGGCGGTGATCTCCCCTGCGGGATTACGACACTATCTCGTCAGTTAGGTCGAATTCAATCGCTATCTAGAAGAGAATTCTTGCGGCCGGTGGTTCTGATCGGTAGTTTTCTGTGGTTCCCTCGATCAACACCAGGCGAATGCTAGAGCAGTACCCTAACAAACAGGCCACGAACCGCGCGCGATCTTTCTTTCCTATTCTTTGTCTTATCCTTACCCCTTCAGTACATGCACTACACTACCACACATGTCGGGAGACCGGTCGAGGGCTTAGATCTTGTCCCGGCTGGTGGGAGATAACTGGTTGGGGAAAACCCCGCTAGCCGACGATAGATCGGCGCCGGATATCGCCATCCAGCGGGGTAAGAACACCGCCACCTTCCGAGAGAAAATCATGTTCTACACTTACGGACTAATGACCTTAGCAAGTTGACGCTTCCGGAATCACTAACAATCAATCAATCAAACGAACCTGCCGGACAACGACTCTGCAAAGTGTTTCGCCGAGCGATTGCTACGCACCTGCGTCGGCGTGCCGCTGGGGCTTGGGGCCGGCCTTGGTCCAGGGCTGGAAGGCGGAGCCGCGCGGCGCGTGGGCGGGGCCGGGCGGCGTGGGCGGCGAGGGCGGTGGCGCGGGCGCGGGCGCGGGCGCCGGAGGGCGCTGCAGGCGGAAGTGGAAGGCGGGCGCGGGGTCCGGCAGCGGGCGCGCCGGCCCGTCGCTGAGGCGTCGCGCGTGCGCCGCCAGCCGCTCCCACAGCGCCTCCTGCGGCAGCCGGCCGCACCGCAGCGCCAGGTGCACCTTGAGCGGGTTGGGCTCTTCGAACTGCCGCCCGCACTCGTGGCACACGTACTGCTTGTCCCCTGCCGCACCGCAACCGCACTCACTCCACTGGACGCTCTGGGGACGTTTACTTCGCAGTCGCCCTAACGTCACATTCACGGTGGGTCATCACTAGGGGACGGATTTTAATGAAATACCATTTTTGTTTCACTCTAGAAGGATGCCATTTAGTATACAAATTATTTTTTTTTTTTTGTAATTTCAAAAGGAAATGTCCCAATTTTATGTCTTTTTTTTCGTTGATTTCGGTTAATAAGTCATTTTTTACCTTTTCTTGTAATTTTTAATGCATTTTCGCTGACTTCTTCGGTATTAATATCATTTTAATGGTATGGTACTTGCTTCAAATAATATTTACAAAATGCAACAAATGCTCTCTACAGAATTCCTGAGTACCTATACCTGGTAGCTTATTCAATTTCTTCGCTCAGAAGTTGCAATGTCATTCATCGTGAGTATATAATCTAAGGTTCATGTGACGCCTGTCAACGCCATTGGCGGTTCAGCCGATTTCGAGATAACTGAAGACAGAGATTTTCTGGTAAAGAACAGTCCAAACCAAAAGTTTGAAAGCCGAATTCACTTGAACTAATAGAAGAAGTCTCGATTACGTCAGTAATGTATTCACAGCTTGGGTTCTTTATCTGAACTGGGTTTGATAACATTTTTCTTTTCAGTCATTTTTCATTTCTTTGCTAAAAACATTTTAAGAGCATTTTACTGAACGTTTTTAGCGATGTTTGTCATCAAAATCCGCCCCTTAGTCATCACATAATGCGTCACGTTATTATTTACTGGAATAGACATCTTTGTTATTTTTGTTGTGCATGGTCCCAAGAGAATTCGAATAGATCGTCAACGATTGCTTGATATATGCTGCTCCAACTTTTAAGAGTAGAGAGGAAAGGAAGTGTGATCGAAATGTGAAACTGACATTGCTTAGAAATATCCTCGTGGATTGAAAACAGAAGTTAGTGTACGTTTCTCGAAAGGTGGATGCAATAATAATTTCCGTGTGATATTTAAATGAGTTTTGAACAACGGCTGCCCTTTCATGGGTCGTGTACGTATTCGCAAACATTTTGAGGAACATCTCACATTGCTGTTTGCCCGTTTAAATCGTCCCTTGTAGATTTGTGACCATGTTACGACAACGATGAAGTTTATCAAGAAAGTGTTACGATGGCATTGCAAATAGTACCACGGTAAGGTAAATGCATTAGATATTTATTAAAATATTATTCAGGCTTATCTCAGTGCTTACAATCTACGTCTCGTGACATATAAAAACAACAACAACAACAACAACAACAATAATAATAATAATAATATTAATAGTCGGCCCCATGGCCGTGATCGCTATGGCAGCAGTGTCGTGGCGAACTCGGACCACAGGGCCACGGGTTCAAGTCCCGCCTCGGACATGGGTGTATTTGTGTATGTCTACATGTGTGTGCCGTCCTTTCACCCCTCACTATCATCATTTGATCTTCTATACCCTCAGGGCTAACAACCCTGGGAGATAAAAATGGGATTAAGCTGAAATGCTGATCCCCCCCTAAGAATGGTTCATGTCCTGCCTCCGAGATAATGTTTCTGAGACCCGGAAAAAGGCAGTATGCATGTACGCGTGGTCCAAGTTGGCCTATACGTGAGCAAAATAATAATAATAATAATAATAATAATAATAATAATAATAATAACTCCACCTAGGGAGTACACGACCTTGGAGTTGGTGGTGGAGCTTGAGTACCCCCATGAGCCTTAAAGCTATGTCAGTGGTAGCCTAGCTACCGGTAGGGCCTCCCTTGCTGAATAGGTTGAAGGTGAGGGGTCAGACGAAGAAGTACTCCATTTTGAGGAGAGTGGGAAGTAAGTACAGAGGGAAGGGTCATGAACCTTTGGACTTCCTGTTGTCGGCCCATAGAGGGTACAGGAGAGAAACTGGGTTGGCACACCAGGCCACTGATTAGAGTGGAGGCCCGAATCTTGCATTAGCCAGCGAAGGAGGCTGCCTTCAGCAGTCAGTGAAAATCCCGTAGGGTTTAGTAATGCCGACTGGCGATCGGAGGGACCCCTTGCTGGGCCCTGCGGGGGGATGCCCCGAGGCCACTGTGGGTCGCAGTAACGGATGGCAGGAAACAACCCGAGGGTTAAGTGTGATCTGTGAACTCGAACTTGCGTCCTGCGAATCCTCAATTCAAACCAATGAGCAAAATGGATAGAACAAGCAATGTAATGAATATTAACGTGCCTTGTTCTACCAATCTCCCATACCTGCTCAGGAACCCAGCTAATGTCACCTTGTCGACATCTGGCCATCCCACGGATGTTAGTCCCAGGGACCCAGAGCCGGCAGTAGCTCGAAGCCATCGTCAGAGATGGACCCGGGATGAATTAAGGGAGGTGATGTGGTGCTTTTACTATGCAAAAGCGAAAAATGGGGGCTCAGAAATAGAAGTTTTCAAGGTATGGAGAGAGCGGAACCCAGATATGAGACCTACCCTAGACTCAAAGAAGCTTGCCAGTCAACGACGATACATACTCAGCAGTGGAAGATTCACAGCGGAGCAACTTGCTGACATTGAGAGAAATGCGGAGTATGTACTTCGCTCGAACAATCCGCTTGACGAACATATAGAACTTGAAAATGATGATCCCGTGGAAGGTTCATCGCTTTCCAGTGAAACACACGTCAGTGGTGAAAACTCATCTGGCAATGAATTACACGATAAGGACATGATGCGAAATCTCCTTCGGCGCGAGATAGAAAGAGTTAGTCAACTTCCGTTTGAATCTCGCGAACCGTTGAGGAGAATATACGAAAATGCCAAAGCTAAAAGAGTGATAGAAGCAGTGAATTCTGTCTTAAATGAGGTGGTGGTGACCCCAGGCAGAGGTCTAGATATTACTGAAATCAATCACATCATATATGCAACTGGATATCTAGTATCTCAGATAATTTTGGGGCCAGCCAAGAACACCGACGGCCGACAGCAAAACAGAGTAAACAGCTCTGTACCCCCATGGATGAACAGAATTATGAAACGGATAGCCGACACCCGGCGTGAAATATCACTCTTAGCTGAGGCATCTTCTAAATCAACGCACACCTCTAAAGTTCAACGAAAAATATTCAATGTTGAACAAAATACCAAATTGAAAATGACACCAGCAGGCTAATTGTAGTTGAGAAGCTAAAAGAGAAAATTCAAGCATGGGCTCAACGAATAAGAAGGTACAAACGTAGAATAGATTTCCGTGTACAGAACCGGTTGTTTGAAACAGACGCGAAGAGATTCTATCGCAATCTGACTCAAAAACCGAATGGCAAAGCTGTTACTCCTTCAAAAGATGACGTCGAAGCATTTTGGGCAGGAATCTGGGAAGAGAGCAGATCCTACAACAAAGACGCATCTTGGCTTCAATCTGAAGTTGATGCTGCCGATGAACTTGTAGAAACAGTGGAAGATGTTTACCAATTCTCGGAAGAGGACCTCTTCCAAGCAATTAAGAACATGGGAAACTGGAAATCCTCCGGGATTGATAAGATCCAGATTTATTGGATTAAGAAATTAACAGCAATACATTCTCATCTAGCAAAGGCTGTTAATAAAATTTTTGAAAACCCAAAGGAAATCCCGGAATGGCTCACACACGGCATCACGTATTTGCTACCCAAAGCGGGAGACAGCTCTTTGGCGAAGAACTACAGGCCAATTACTTGCCTGCCAGTACTGTACAAAGTTATAACTTCAGCCATAGCTGACAAAATGTATAGACATCTAGATAAGAATCATCTAATGCCAGCTGAACAAAAAGGATGTCGTAAAGGCTCTTATGGCTGTAAGGAAATCTTGCTACTGAATAAAGTCATCTTGAATGATGTAAAGAAACGCAAACGTAATTTGAGCATGGCTTGGATTGACTACCAAAAGGCCTTTGATAGTGTACCACACGATTGGATTTTGAAGACCCTGGAGATCTATCGATTTCATCCTAGACTTATTGAATTTTGCAAGGCTAGTATGAAGTCGTGGAGTACCAGATTACTAATACACAGCGGAAAGGAAGCAGTAGAAACCAGAAGTATTCAGATTAACAGGGGTATTTTTCAAGGAGATTCACTGTCCCCTCTGCTGTTTTGCATTAGTTTGATCCCACTATCGAGACAGTTGTCGCAAGCTGACTTTGGTTTTAAGCTCCATGGTGATGAAAGGCCAGTATCACATTTGTTTTACATGGATGATCTGAAAGTGTTTGCTAAGAATGAAGCGATTCTCTCCCAAATGCTGTCTGTCGTGAATAACTTTAGCAATGACATCTGCATGAAGTTTGGTCTTGACAAGTGTGCAAAAATCAATTTAAAAAGAGGGAAACTCACAACGTCTGAGAACATTGAAATTGATACGCACACTGTGATTCAAGATCTGAGCCAGGTAAAACTTACAAATATCTGGGCATTGAAGAATGTGAAACCATCTCGAATGACAGCATGAAAGAGAGAATTCGTAGGGAGTATTATAGGAGAGTGAGACTGGTCCTGCAGTCCGCTCTGAATTCCAGGAATAAAATATCTGCAATAGGGAGTTTGGCGGTACCTGTAGCCGAATACAGTTTTGGACTAGTGGACTGGACTGAGCAGGAAATTCGCACCATGGATCGAAAAACCAGAAAACTGCTAACAATGCATCATGTTTCCCACCCTCGAGCTGATATACATAGACTTTATGTGGCACGTAAGGAAGGAGGAAGAGGCCTCAGACAAATTGAGGCCTCCTGGCACAACGCAATAGTCGGGTTGGGGAAGTATGTAGTCAGCCATCAAGACGACCCACTAATGAGGCAGGTCATGAAATCTGACCGAAGAATGGGAAACAGAGGCATTGTTAGTGTAGCAAGAAACATTGCGAAGAAAAACTAGGCAAGACACGTCGAATAACACAGACACTGAACTTCTGATGCTGCTAAACATGAAGTGTGAGACACAAAAAATGTTAAAGAAATCGTGGAGAGACAAACCACTCCACGGACAATACTTGAAACGAATGGACAAGGTCCAGATCAATAAAGATCAATCATTTATGTGGCTTAAAAGGGGAAGGATGAAGCCAGACTCGGCAGCACGTTGGTAACAGCATTTCCGTACTGCCCAAGATCCAGGGGGGCCTTGAGAACCCAACGACTTATGATAAAGCGGTTTC